>JAUBNQ010000004.1:14220390-14237456 GCA_032353495.1 Ctenopoma kingsleyae | reverse complement strand
TTATGGTGATCCACAGGTATGACTTTGAAAGGTTTGGGAAAAAGCTGACTCTTATAATCCAGACATTCTGAAGCCTTTTTTTTCTTCAGCAGGAAGTCCATTAGTTCACCGATGTCCACAGTGTTATCACAGTTGGTGTCAATCTGCATGTGGAGGATAGTGAGCTTTTCTTTAACCACAGAACCGTATAGCTTCTGCATTGCTACACAAAATTCCTCCATGTCCAGTCCTCCACCTCCATCAGCATCAGCTTCTCGAAACAATTTCACAATCTCTGGGATATCTTTGGCAGAAAACATTTTTGCTGCAGGATCAATGTTAGCTGCTGTAGAAGCCATCTTATCTGGATGTCTTTCCACTAATACTTCAATAATTAACTAGTATTTACGTCTTCTTAAAACGACAAACCCCTCCTGAATGTCCCAGATTCAAGATTCTGAGATCAAAGCATTTTGCGACCTTGGTTAATTATGATGTCACTTTTGCATGTCATTAAAAAAAACAAATTCAAATAAAAACAAAAATTCAAATAGTGTCAGAGGAAAGTAAACAGCATTAATCAAAAGCAACAAAGCATGAATACAAACATATACACATAAATACATAAATAATTAACACAATGATTCTAAATTAAATATTTAGAAAACATATCACAAAAACTTTATGTAGTTTTTAACAAAGGTTTTCCATATTACCATAGTGTGTATGAAAGTTAGGGGTGACTGTGAGCTTAAAGCTAAGAGCAAATGTTAGTTCTGTCAAAATGTCATAATATTGAAGTGTGACAAAAACCGATTGTCTTGTTCACCATAATATTTAAACTGTCACCACCCATGTTTTCTACAGGAGGCTGAACTGAAGCACAGGGATCAGTCAAACTGAGCGACAAAGACAGGCTTTCCATCTTGTGACCTTATCATATAATGGTCTTCAATATGCAATTAAAAATAAGTATTTTGATCAGTTAGAAAACTAATATAACTTATATTAAAACCCCATATATAATATATGAAGGCAGCATGACCACAGCATGGTAATTTTTAAAGACAGCTCAGGGGTCCATTAACAGCTCACTGCCAGATGTCAGTGCAGTTTGTCTTCTATGATTATCTGATAATTCAGTAACACAGACACTGAAAATAGGCAAAAAAACAAAAGATCTGATCTTATCTGATTATCCACACGCAAAACAATAGTGCCTCGTACATATTAGTAATAGGAGAATTCTTCATTAATCAATTGTTTAAACTGTTAAAATAATAGAAAGAAAAGCTTTATAATCTCAAGATGACTCATTTGTTGTTTATTATGGTTATATTTAGAAATTTCAAGGTAGTCTGTTCAGATTGCACTTATAGGTGCAAGTAAATTAAGAGTTAAAGATGAAATAAACATCACACAGACACAATTGTACTTTTATTGAAATTTTTGTAAATTAATGAATTAAATTAAATTCATACATAAACAAATGCAAAAATATAACACTGGGAACCACCCCCCAGTCAAAAATGGTAAACTAGCAAAGTCAATGTAACATTGTAATTTAACTTACAGCGGTGCCAAATAACACACACATTCCCAACCTTGGACCTGTTTTGTTTATTCAACTATGCATCACATAGTAACTGATTGAGACTTTCTGACAGCAAAATAAATCTCAACTATCCCCCACTTTCATCCAGGTCTGTTCAAGTCTAGTCAAAGCAGCATAAAGAATTCACTACGATCCAAAGTTGTAAAACAACAAAACATGAAAAAGTCCAAGAGAAAGAGTGCCTACAGGCACTATGTAGAAGCCTAAATGATGAGTTTGATGCTTTTTTTGACATTAAAGTCCCTTATATGAAATGTGTGCTTTTAAAGATGAATACTGAGTGCAAAAATAGATTTTGCATTAGAAAAAAAATAAGATTGTCATTTTGTTCGTATCCATTTTTCCACGCAAACACTCTTTGACCAACACATACACACACACATTTATTTTTAAAGCCTTTGGTGCCCAATGAAAGCTTGAAGCACATAGGTAGTATTTTGTTGTTTTGCCGAACACTAGCACTGGTGCGTTCTCCCTCTAATCCAGTTAGTTAATTCAGTTCTCCATCTCAAATTAAATAAAATATGTGACGGCACACATGTCGACTTTTATCTCACTTGATAAACTGTTTCAAACTTTCGTCATAATTCTCATGTCTCACTTTGTACACATGCGCGCGCACACACATACACACAACACACTTTCTTTAATGCAATTACACAAAGCACATACCACAAATACATTACAAACAGTGAATGAGTAAACAGACACCATAAAGGAAGTAACGCATCGACTGTAACAAACCTTAAATGACTGCATGTTTTTCGTTACAAAAACTGATAAATTGTTTTTTTTTATTGCTTTGGCCTTTTCTGTGAGCAGCCTGCTCATGTTGCTCTTCTCTGGTGCTGTAGATGCTTATGCATAAGAGGGCCTCTAGACTGCACCACTGAGAGGACTTGGCAGCAGGGAGAAAGTGGGCGAGTGGTGTTACAAATGTCTCAAGCCATTTCTCCGGTGTTCATCCATGTTTTACGACCGTTTCTCTGCATCTTGCTCTGGTTTTCCTTTCTTGGCGGAGGCTTCACTTTAGAGCCCAAACATGTCTTTTTGTGCAGTGAAGTCTGTGTCCTCTTGGTCCCATTTGCCTGGGGACAGGCACTCTTCAGTGTTGAGATCCTGAGGGTTTACCCCAATGTCCAGGACCTGGGGGTTAGTGCGAGACTCAGCGAGTCTGAGGAAAAAAAAAAAAAAACACAATGTATTAACATCTGCTAAGATGAAACCGAAATTACAATTAATACATTTTCTTTACAATTCCTTATATTTAAAAAGCTTGTGAACAATGGTAGGTGCACATAGACATGATATATGAACACAGTGATATTCCCATTTCGTATCTGATAGATTATGATTTTAAAAATAAGCAAAGATGTGTCAAATGTGACCATTTGTGGCACTAGAATGACTCCTACTAATCAGTAGCTCACCACCACATAAACACAGACAACTTTCGCTCCTCTCTCATTCTGTGCCATTTCACTAACGTTAAGCGAAGCTGATGAATGTGAGGCGGAGACATCGAACGTTTGTGATGAAGACGTGGACACACTGGAGGACTCTGCCAGAAATGTTTTTTTTTTTTTTTTTAATGAAGCTCAAATTGTGGAATGACAATGGGAAGGGTTTCCCCCACTTCTGTAAATTTAAGTGAGTCAAACAAAGGTTCTCAACTATGTTAATGGTGAAAGACCTGAAAAGAAAATGTGAAACTACATGTCTTAATTAATCTGGTTGAACACTGATAACCAGGCAGATGAGCAGGCTTGAATGCTGGGTTGACTGGGAGAGAATGAGGTGGAAGTCACTACATTTAGTGAATAACATCGTTACCTGAGTAGGATTCAAAGCTATCCAGACTGCGGCTGGGGGTGCAAAGGAAACATCAGAAATCAGGCAACAATTATATCCTGCTATAGTGCAGTTGTAAATAAACCATACATTTACGTATGTGGCTACAGTCTGTTTAAGCTCAGAGGTGACCAACAAAAGACCATAACTATAGGGTTAATCACAATTAGTAAATAGACCCATTTTTCTTTTTGCATGACAGAAAACAAATGCACAACATACTCTTCTTCACTAATGATCAACAGGCGCATCAGAGGATTTTCTAGCTACAATCTATCATGCTCCACAGCCAGCAGATGGCAGTGCAGTCTCTCAAACGGCAAAAAAATAAGTACATCACTAATAGTATTATGATAAAACAGCTCATCTATGCTAATTTAAATGTCACTCATAACAAATAACAAAAAGGAACTATACTTCAGCACTGCATTCTGACAGATGTCCACAACGACATCATTGTTTGGAGGGATACAAGACCCTGGTGTCTGTGAACTGTTTCCATATTCAGTGTTTTGATATGACATAATCTCTTGCTAGCAAAGCATTAAGAATGAAGAAAAGCTTTACCATCTCAGAGTAGTCATTGTATATATGATGCACACCCTTTAACCAATAATCTCTTCTGCTTATAGTTTTTGATCTAAATTCTTATGAGAGTTTGCACAGAAGGTAAAAGTGATGAAAAAGCCCATTTATATTCCACAAACTGTAAACAACCCATCAATCCAGAGCTTATTTCATTCCTCACATAATACTGAATGTGCCACACACCAGCTATCAGGTACAGAGAAGATAATGCAAGTAACAGTGATATTCCCATTCACCCTATTCATGAATTGTCTCCCATTTTTTCTTTTGCTGACCCTCGGGACCCTGAACTTCTCTTAATTACAGAAATCTACATGTGGATGTATCTCTGCTTATGCAGGGAGCATCTTCATTAATCACAGAGTGGGGTGATTAACGGTGTTAGGGTGTAATTACAGTCTGTGCAGACAAATAATTATTTGATAACAAGGCTAAAATTGTCTCTTAGTGCTCAATTACAGAAACAGTGGAGGCCGCTCTGCATTTCTCTAAATGATAGTGAGAGAATAAGAAGACCTCTGTTGAATTAGCTGAAGAAATGAAAAGCAGCCAACAGAAATAAATACTAATAAAAGGGTTGAATGAGTCTTTATGATGGTCCCAAACAAATGGCTGTAAACAGTTGCACAGAGCAAACCGACAGCAGACTACCACAGCTTATCTGCTGATAAGCACTAAGTTGAAACAGTGAACTCCACTGTGATTAGTTCTGCTGAAGATGAAGACAGTCTAAGGAATTCCAGTCAGCACAGACAACAGACTTTGTCAGCTTTAATATAAAAATTATGAGCCCTGATCTTTTTCCTTGTGCTACTACACTGCTAAAAAATTTGCTTTCCTGGGGTTGGTGTTGAGTTATAAATACCCAAAAATGTGCAGCACCCATGGGTAATCACAGGGTCCCTGAGCTCTAAAATAAAAAAAAAAATAAATAAATAAAAAAAATCAGTGTGTGGGCCTGAGATGATGGTAAACCAAGTCTACAAAGGCAGCATGACTCAGGGAGGGTGTCGGCTGTGCCAGGGCCTGTAAACTGAGCCTGTCTCCTGTCTGTGGGAGTGCACTGGGGTGCACAGAGTGGAGGGAGAGGCAGTTTATAACAACAGAAGCCCAAACCGCAGGTAGCTATTTCCAGAGCAGCAGCTTATGTGGCTGTTCAGTAGACCCCAGGTTTTTTAGGGAGAATCCAAATCTCCTCCGGTTCTCACCTTGAGAAAGCCTCGTCCAGACCATCCTCCAACTCCTGCCAGAGAAAACATACAAACTAGTTAAGATGAAGTTTATGTTTATTTTAACAACAACAGAATAATGATACAAGAACAGAAAAAGGAAGCAGATATTCATGGGACACACAGACATAAATACAGTCACCTCTGGCTACCTTTCCTCTAACGTAATGTACCTACAATGGTCTTAGGTTAATCTAGGCTACTTTCAGCCCCACACCCTTCCCAGCTCTGTGACAATTTGATAAGGCCAGTTTAGTTCAATGGGCTATTGTCTAACTCAGCTTAGCAGCAGTGGAACTGCAGACAGGTACTGTACATTACTTCTCACTTTATTTCACTGGCCAATGAACGTCTTTCCTGCATGCCATTCTTCTCTTCCCATCTTATCGACCCTAAACAGCTGAAACTTAATGACCAACTTGTCTTACCCATACAGTATTGTTGTTTTCTGTGGCGTGATTATGCACCATAAAGGGATCCGATTCAGTCTGCTTTGTTCCTGAGTGGACCAGCGCCACGTTGGCTCCCTCGGCCAAGTCCAGAAGTTTCCCCGTGGCTACCTCTTCAATAGAAAACAAACAAAAAAGCTCTATTTGATTAGTTCTTGTGGTTAACATATTCTCATACAACATGTATACACAAAGATTCGCCTTATTAAGCCTCTAATGCATCTCATTAATGCAGCCATCTGTGAATTGCAAGCATGGAGTAACCCCCTGACTTGCATGTCTGACCCCACTGCTCTGGAATGAGATTGGTTTGTAATGACCCTGAATAATGATTAATGTATGTCAATACTGTGTGTCAACACTAATTTCTGTTTTCTAACCTTAAGCTACTGTTGTCTACTGAGAATAGTAAAACCTTAGTGACTCCTCAAATACCACAACTTCACTCTATTATACAGACACTTCAAACTTGACCACCCTAAACTGACCTTTTCCCTCAATTCCCATGAAGCACACTTACAAACTGAGTCAGCCTGCAGTAGCAGTTTCCCCCTTCAACATGTCCTCAATGTCAACACTGGCTCAAAGGCATTTAGAGTATTCTGCTGTTATGAAGAAAGCAATATTGTGGGACTGGGGCTGTCATTAATGAGGAAACAAAGAGGGATCAGGACTCAACTACTTAAGTGATTAGTTGACTATAATCAACAACTATTTTGATAACTTTTAATTGGTTCTGTCGTTTTTCAAGCCAGAATTTGTCATAAATGTATGATTTATGACAGTAAATGAATATGTTTACGAGTTTGGGACTGTTCATTGGAAAACTGTGATGTGCATTTTGGACTTTTTATGGACTAGCCATCAATCAATTAATTGAGAAACTAATGGGCAGAACTAATTGTTGCAGCCCTGTGAAGAGGTTAAGGATAAGGCTGATCAGGCAAACTCCCATCGATCAGGTTAACACACAAAGAAGTGGCTTTTACATTTTGCATCAGGTTGGGGGGCTGGTGCCGAGAGTGTCATGTATCAGTGAATAAAGCTGATTCACCCCCGACAACACCACTGAACCTGAGAATCCTTCTGACTCAGCGGCATGCCATTTGATCAGAAAAACTGAGTATACAAGAATGTAACCTTCTGATAGCTCTAAAGCTTTGCTGTCCCTCATCACTGCTTTAGGGCTGGTGCTGAAAATCTCTGTCAGAAGAGAAATGCTCAGTCGGTTTCGAAAGGGCACCCGGAGGCTTCTAGAGAAGCATGTATTACTCTGCTGTACAATTGTGCCAATTTGCTTTAGAGAAATCTAATCCGCTGGCAGCTAAATGTCCCACAGAATGGTCAGTAGGATAATGTTAGTTCAAAAATGCACAGCAAGCCTCTCTGTACCAGAATCTGTTTCCAAGTCTGACTTTATTGAATCTTCTCTCTGGGGATCATCCTTAAAACCTATGTGTGCCATAAAATGTTATATATCCAGGGCCACAGCCCAAAATACAGTGTCAGAGCAGATTTAGAGAGATCTCTGGCTGGATGCCACTTGAATGGGCAGAGGGGGGAGATCAGTACGCAGCTGATGTTTTTAGATGTTTCTGCAGTTGGCTCCTTTTCAAATTGAAACTTCCAATAGCAAAAGGATCAGGGAAAACACTAACAGTGGCATACAAAGTATGACAGGAAAAAGGTAAGCATAAACACAAATAAAGAAAAAAGCAAACACCATGGGGAGCAAGTGCACATCCATTGTGCCACTGGCAACCGGATGCTTCTCATCTAATTTCACCTTAGGCTGTGGACAACACATGGAGCTAATAATGCCTCAAGGTTGTCTGGCTCAGTGAATGTCAGGAGGCATGACCCACGTCTAAAGTCCTGGAATCTCAGGAAATCTGATTGAACAATGGGGTCACAGTACATGTAGGCCTCTTTCATGCTTTGTACACAAACAGGGCTGTAACTGTGCCTACACAGTCAGAAAGAATGACAATGTGTCCACAAACACTTCTTTATTATCATAAAATGCCAAGGAGATCGCTGAACCAAGATTTGTTTCAGTTCCACAACATTACAAAGGGGGCATTAATGTTTTCAAATGAATAAAAAAAAACATCATTGTTACCATTGTCATCATAAATAGCCACTCAAATATGTCATTTGTCAGTTATTAGAGAGAAAGAATAACCAGGATAATGGACACTGTTGTAAGCTGACCTGCAGCCTCAATATAGGCCAACCACTGACAAGCAGTCGAATACTCTTCCTTCCCCTGAGGCTATGACTGCTAAGACTGAGAGGGAGACAGAGAGAATGAGAGAGAGAGAGAGAGAGACGTGATGGTGGGTGACATGTCTCACCTCCTCCCTTCAGGCTGCCCAGGCTGGCTGTGCTGTCCGACTGGGAATTGCTGGCTCCTTCCCCATCTGAACCCGACTTCACTCGCTTCTCTTTCTCTGTGTTGGATGTGGCAGTGGGGTAGAGGAAGAAAAGAAAAAAAAGTCAGTGACAACAAGCAAGTTTTGATTGAGAAACTTGTAATCTTTCAGTGCAAAGAAGAACGCTTTACTTCACACAACTAAAAATACAGGTATTAAACGTTCCACAAGCCAAGTGTATAGTGTGTGTAAAGCAATTAGCACCCGTAAATTGGCAGATGCGGTTAAGGCCATTACTCAAGCCATCTGCGAACTGAAACCTAGAAGTCCTGTCTTTAAACAGTCCAAGTCCAGTAACTGCAGTATTTAAATTGAGTAGGCACAGCATGTGGGTCAGATTGATAATAGGCTCTGCTCACTTCCAACATTCTCACCTGCTAAGCCGAATATTTACTTACTGCAGGTCACTAAGTGCAACTGGAAACAGCAGTTAATAGATTTCCAGCACAACAATGCTCTCAAATAGAGTAGTTTCAAGCCAGTGTTTATGAAACACTTCAGTATCACTCAGAGGAACTGCACTGTCAACACTTCTGTGAGACAAATCTATAAAGCCTCCTTACAGCAAGAAACAGGCAAGAGTGAGACCAAATTTCTGTACTGTTACAATATCATGATCATGCACTCATTTCTGCAGGGACAACATGTGTATCCTACACAAGATCAATCTCATATAGGAGGCCTATTATTCTGTTTTTGTCAAATTAGTGTTTCAGAAAAATCCCAACATCTCTCCTCACTGAACATAGCCACCTCCTGGCATGTTTGTACAGGTTAGGGCTCCTCTAGAGCTCTCCTAAATATCACCAGAGGCAGAACAGATTTTCTTAAGTTAAGAAAGTTCTCAAATTCTTTCTTCTTTTAGTCCAACAAGTAGGACCAAAATGCTTTGCTCTGAGAATTTGTCCTTTACCAGTTATGAGTAATTTCCTGTTTTCATGATCTTGATAAACACAAACCCTGATTTACTGAATCACTAACTAACTGAATCTACTCGTGAACACACAAATAAGCACACATCTCTGCAATAAACTAGAACTTCACCAATTTGATGTGAGGGTTTTGCAGATACTTTAACAAATAGAGAAGTCACAAAGGAAAACACATGATTTTGATAACTGCCTGAAACGCACAGATAGTGATCCACTATGACTCAGGGTTTCAACAGAGTGGCTAGATATTAACTGTCCATTTCTGCCTATCCTAAATGAGACTTGCTTACACCAGGGAGGGTTTTTTTTTAATTTCATCACCATTCTTGGTCTGGGGAGAAAAAAAACATCACACTTCCCATGAGCTCAGGTATCTTAGCAATGGCAGGTTTGCAAAAAATTTCCCCATGGTCATATTTTTCAGTCTGACAATCAAACTGCTGCTAAACATGGAACCAACTTAAAGACGCACAAGTTCAAAGCTGTTCTGTTTACAGTGAATATACTAGCTGTAATATACAGAAAAATGTGGGTCATGAATATGTGGTGGGCTGTGGAGAACCACTGTTGGAGGCAGTGGAGGAGAATTTGAAACAGCAGTCAGCTAGAGACACACAGTAGACACCCCCACTTTCTGCCCTTATTCACTGGGGTTTTGTAACTTTAATTAAACAGACTCGAAAGGATTTTTTCCCATCTCGCCTTCTTCTACCCTGCCAAAAGAGAATCCTACCATTACCACCCTCTCCTTTCCCCTCTATAACCCCCTACCAGCTAATGTAGGCATCAGCTCTTCTTCATCAATGACACCATACTGAACTAAGAGAAAACAGCTCTGCAAATTAGCTGGGATATAAAGCCCAAGATAAGGGAAGGTGAAGAATGATAGGAGGAGGAAAGATTAAGAAAGGCAAATTAAATATTCAATTCAAAAATATGAGCAACCAAATGAAGAGGCGTGAGCCTGTGGCCTTGATCTTGGGAAAAATAATCCACTCCCATAATGGAAATGTGCCCACATTAAAACATTCCTAAACACCACTTTAGAAGCAGAAGAAGGGTAGAAATGTGGAGCGAATAAATAAGCTTGCCTTCGCTTGAGACAGGATCAATGGTACCAACACTGAATCTGTCTGTGGGGGCTGAGCTCCCACTGACTGACACACACACACACACACACACACACACACACACACACACACACACACACTTCCATTCTCTCTTAAACACTCACCATCCCAACACCCCTCTCTGCCCCCCTTTATGCTCTCTTGCCCCCTCTCCTCATCCCCATCCCCCTCCTTCACTCTACTCTTTTTCGCTCCTTATATTAAACAGAAACGAGCACTGAGGTGGCGAGAGAAACAGGAAGGGAAAACAACTTGACAGGAGGGGATGGAGGGCAAAGGTGCCAGGTGCAAAACAAGACAGACAGCAACAATAGGTAATCACAAAATTCAAAGAGCACCTAGGCAACACACAAGTAAAGATGAGGGAGATGGGAGGAGGGCGGTGATGCAGAAACCAATATTATGTGGCAAGAACTGCTCATTTACACTGGAGTCATGCATGCAGTAAATAACACGCATGTTCTGCTGAGCGGTACAAAAGAATGTGTGTGACACCGTCCTTACACAGCACTTTGACTGCCTGCTGTGTCCACATATCTCCTGTGCAATGTCTACTATTACGACTTTCAAATTCAAAGAGGATTGAATGCTTAATAAATTTAACATAAAGAAAAATATAAAAACGTAATGAGGACAAAAATAATATTTTTGCGTGCAGTATAGATAAAATATATTATGTGAAAATACTCCAGTGAGCCCACCACTCCTCCTTCCTCTCCACCCCTCCCCATGGTGATATCTAGGTGAGTCTTTAACATGACTGAGTTGCCTATAATAAAGAGGCGTCACTTCACTAAGAAAGGTCTCTCTGTTCCCTGGGTGATGATTTAACCGCTGAGGGGAGAGCTGTTCCAATCAATGGGGATATTACTCTATGGTAACAAGCAGGAGCAGTGAAACAGCTCTACAGTACTTCCTGAGCAGAGGTTCTCAACCCTGTCAAGGCCAAGAGCAGGAAGATGCACATTGTCCAGGAAAACCTCAGGGAATATAAGACAGGATCATTGTTTGACCACTAGAATGGAAGATAAAGGATTTATACAGTGAGAGTAAAGAATAACAACAATGGGGGAGGACAGGGAGGAGGAGAGGGACAGCTTCACTCATCCTTCACAGTCTCATCTTCGAGGGCAACCATGCGTACCTTCCTTGGCAGCCTGCCAGAATTCAAACGCCACTCTGAAAGCCTGAGCCACCGTTAGGGTTACCGCCTGGGCCTGTTGGAAGGAGGCAGAGAAACAGATGAGAGTGAGACAGACAGATGCAGCGAAAGAATAAAAAGGAAGATGAATAATACTTGCATCTCATCTACAGGAAGGAAAAGTGCAGGAAGTCATGGAGCTATGACTGTGATAAAAACAGGAACTGACCACTAATACAAGGAGTGCCTCCTTCACAGATACTGGAAGAGAAGGAAGAGAAACCTGCGGGCTCCATGACAAGATGTTTATGTAACTGGGAGGATACGTGGCCTTTGGTCAGAACTAAATTAGTGAGGGTAGAGAAGGAAGAGGAGGGAGTGGCTCACTCATTCTACAAACCTCCAGAGATGAAGCAGATACCAAGATAGTGATGACAGCCTCCCCACCCTTTGTGGTCTCACTCCTCATCTACCGACTTAATATTTGGACATTTGCAAGTAAAGCGTGACTCTGATTGACAGAGCAGTTGTTCTGAATTCTCTTTGCAACACATCTGCATAAAGTGCTTTTCACAGACTGCATGACGGTGACCGTGTAAAGAAATGATATCCTACATTACACAGCTTGCAGGATTATTTCACTATATATTTATATAGACACACACTCAGTTGGCAGCACATGGAGTGCACCAAGCAAAAATCAGCTATAAATAATCCCTTCATGAACAGGATAATGTTACATGTTTGTCTAAACTGTTTTAGACTAGAGATGAGACTTTTTAAATGGCAAAATTAGAGGCACTCATAGCCAGATTTTTCCATTTTACAGAACCAGGCTAATTTGTCCCCATTTTCAAATGTTATGCTAAGCTAAGGTAACTGAATGTATAGTATTGGTTTTTTTTAATCCAACTTTCTTGTAAAGAATAACAATTGTATAAAAATGGAGAAGGAAACTTAACATGATATCTAATATTTAGATCCAGGCAGTTTCAAAACGTGCCTTGCTGTGTGATGACAGTGCTAACCACTATACCACTGTTGCGCCACTCACACACATAATTCTAGAAACTCGTTCACTCACCATTTTTCTTTTAGTGCAGAGGAAGGCATGACACTCTAGAGTCTCGTTGTGTTGGCTCTGGACAATGTAAGCAAACACTTTGTCATGCATCTTGTCCGCCGTGCAATACGATATTCTGAAAGAAAAAAAAAACACAATCGTGCAGACACACACATTTTATTAAAAACTAAAATAAGACATAGAATCATTACAGATCAAGTGGGGCCATGAAACTTCATCTGCAGTAAGCCCTTAAGCTGGTCCAGTAATCTGAGTTAAACTGTTCAATCCAACATTTCTGTAAAAAGTATTATGTAAAAAAAAGAAATCCCTGGTATTCTTAAAGCCAGCTGCGCTCACGGTGTCAGTCCTCTACACGTGATCAAAAACACATCCAAGCTGTGCAGGTACACAGCTGAACAATGTCTGGAAATTGGACTGAACACATGCACAATGGATATCTGCGTTGTTCAGTGACTGGGGATGCCATTCATTTTGGCTTTTGAAATAAGTCACTAGTTACTACATCACACTCCCACTGTGTGCACCTGTTTAACACGCTTGACTCACAAAGAGATTGCGACTGGCCCCTAGGAGGTCATCTGCTGATGTGGGAGTCCCCTGTGTCTCGTGTATGAGGTATCACTCTGGCCTATCAGTCTCAAGTGTAGCTTAAATTAAGCTGTAATGCTCTATAAATAGCTTTTCTCCATTATTTGATCACATGTCATTACACAAACACTAAAGTGACAGGCAGACTGGCCAGGTGGGGAGACCCAAAACAATGAAGCATGCTATAATAAATGTCTACCATCTGTCCTTCCTGTCACCTTCCGGCATTAGCATCATGCACGGTACGTCAATGTGGAAGAATCACACACGGTTAACTAATAATTAGGTAATATATGGTGCAAAACCAATAAATAAAAGTGAGTGAGGAAAAGTTTGGAGAGGTTTAACAATGGCGGGGAGAGTCTATGCAGCACGACCAGAATTTACGGGCAATGTTTTAGTAAGAGAGCGTCAAGGAAATTAGGTGTCTAGGCAAATCCATTTCTTTTATTGGTCCTTCATCTTCTCGCAGCAGATGTCTGGAGAGGAGAGTTCCACTGGTGTATGAGATACAACCGACAGCTTTATATCTTCACGCCATCCGGAGGTCACAGCTGGACTCACCTCACGTCATAGGCTTTTTAATTACTGTGCTATTTAGGTGCTTCGTTTGTCAAATGAGACCATCATTATGAGGGCAACATTCTACTGGAGATTTATTCTAAAATGGAGTTGCAAACAAACACCAAAGAAGGTGCTCTGAATTCAGGAATTGTCAGCAGAGCTAAATGAATTAGTCTAGAAGTTTCCAAACTGTGAGACAAGAGACAAAGTGAGGTGAAAAATTCAGGTACATGTTGGATAGTTACTGTGGTTTGGCTTGCTAATTTATCCCACTTATCAACACAGCCAACAGCTGCAGCGGTGGCTGTGACACACAGCCCATGTAGGCAGTTAAGGTTTTCTACAGTATTAAAGTAATCCCGTGATAACAAAAACAGGGACTGCTAATAGCTAATTCACGTAGTTCTAAATTGTGCCAATGTGCCACATATAAGTACAGCAGGGTATACTATGAGGCTCAAGTTGTAACCCACAGCTAATACTGCACTTCCTGTTTACATCCTGTTTACATTTCTAACAGGGTATGAAAGTCGCAGTTTTAATCATATCAGCAAGGGTGGTCACAGCGTCAAACTTTCAGAATCATTGATTAAGTGTCACTTAAAACTTTATCTTAACCTAAGACATGGCATCTGTCATTCTGTCTCTCACTTCCTCTGATGAACCTTTGTGGAAAGGTTACTCAAGTTCAATGTTGAAAAACAGCCCAGAGACATACAGATGACCAGATTTGTTAATAAAGCTAAATGCCATATACATGATAAATTAACTCTGTCTTACACATCCAGGAAACTGTTATTCAATTACGAGCATTGCAAAATTCATCAGTTAAGGAGAGTTTTCTCTAAAATAGCTCAGCATCCCAAGGTGACACTAGAGAGCTGGAAACATGGTCAGTGAAGACAATGTGTCAATCAAATTGTTCTAAAAACTGTCAGCAACTGAGGTTTGTCCTCAATCTGCCAACTTTTAGAAGAAATTATTCAAAATAGGACTGTTCAAGCCTGGGAAAATGATGGAAAGGCTCATCGAGCCTTGATATGAACACTCATAAATGTGGAACTTTCGAAAAGTGATTCAAGCTTAGCTCATAAGCTCGAGGCCAGTGGAGGTTAGGCAGCTTTAAGCATGCAGGGCCTGGCTGCCAAGTAAGATCTGTAGGCAGTGAGTGTGCGTGTGCGTGTGTGTGCGTGTGTTAGTCATACCTGAGGAGAATGTCACACATGTTGTATGGCTTTCATTAGATTTGAGATTGATGAGAGATACTGCTGATGGACAGACTACACTCTCTCTCATGTGCACACTCATGAACACACACACACACACACTTTACACTGCTTTGGAGAACCACACCTCAGTGATGGATGAGAACACCAGAATAACAATCTGTTTTATTGCAAGTGATGACGACAAGCTTTAGGTGAATGTATTTCATAACTGAGGACGCCCAAGTCAGTGTGGGACATTAAAACTCAGTTGGAAGAGGACTGACCTGTATATGGAGATGTTTTCTATCAGCTGGTTGGAGGCACTGTCGTAAAGGATGATACCTCGTGGGGAGACTGTTAACGTTACTTTCTGGAGTTTTTTTCCACTGGCTTTAGCCTGGAAGATAGAGGAGGAAAGAAAGAAGAGGTGGAGGCCACAAAGAAACAAAAGGGTGAAAAAAAGACCATCTAGCTCAGTATTAACTGTGCATTTATGTTAATTACAACCCAGACTTCAAATTTTTAAGTCAGCCCAGCCAATCAAAATCCTTTCATTCCAACAATACCAGTATGATAAAACAATATGGTTCCAAGGAAATTTCCTGTTATCAAGCTCTCACTGAATCTAAACTGTAGGTTGAAAAGTAAGTTAAATGGTTGCAAACCTGACTAAAATAACCTAAAGGTGCAGAGTTGCCAGACTGATTAATAGTATGAAGATGTGTAGTTGCCATAAGCCTTTTAACAAAGAAGTTAAGCACAGAAACTTGTATAATGTTTAACAGGAAGATTGTGTGCAACTGACAAATAATTAAATCTTTTCCAACTAGAGCTTGATGTATTACTTTATAATATTACTCTACCTATTATACATACTGACCAGTTTAAAAAAAAAACAATCAGCGGCATAAGCAACACCAAGGGCCGCTGTCTCCATCTCCATACATCACTAAGTACCAAATGCTACCATTCTGCCGCCACTAAGTTCATTATCCACTGAGCTGCCAGATCCAATAACATTAAGCCTTTTCTACCATGATAAAGGTGGCTGAGCCACCATTGAGCAACAGTGTCCAAACTAATTGAACCCTTCTCTTAATGTCAGTCTAGGCCTAACGAAGGAAAGTCAGCAGCATACAAACCACTTTTCCAGGTTTCTCATACAATCAAAGCAGCCCCTGTCATGCATATATGCTTTTGTAAAAAGCTGATTAGAAACCTGGTTATGTGTATACATGGCAGAGTAATCAGAGAAATCTACCTCAAATCACAGGTTTCTCTAATCCCCTACCCTGACTACATAAACCAGGATTCATGTTTTCTTGAGAGTTAAGAAATCAGCCTACTCGACAAAAACGCACTGTAGCCTGGTTTCTTGAGAGCATGTAAACACAATGAGTGATGTCTTCACTGCTAAAGGTTTGTGTTTCTCACCGTGGTAACTATCCTCTTGACAGCTGCTGCAGATAGTTCCTCTCCTTTGGGCTGTTCAACCATTGTGACTCCCAGGTACTTGAGGTGGAAAACCATACCCTCCAATAGGGTCTCCCTTGTGTCTGTCCAGTTCTCTGGAAGCTCTGCAAGATGAGAGAAATGCACCAGTGACACTGCTGCTCACCAACAAACTTCCTGTTTTACAGTTAGGCAGGCTTAGAGAAACTCTGTTAGACTTGTGTCAGTAAAGCACACCATTCCCCAGGTAGGACTGTACACTGAAATTAGATACAACAACTCCCAAACCTTTGTCCTCATTAAGACAGTGTGTGATGAGCACATCAAGTTCTCTTTGGTGTGCAGCAAAATGTAGTGGTCTTATGCATTATATGCTAATCTTTTTTTCTACAAGAAGTTGTAAAATTATTGCTAGTTTAAATAAAAAAAACAAGGCACCTACATTTATTAACAAAATAACTTAAGGGGGGTCATCTTTTCAGGTGCCTAAGTTGTAATTCTGCTGTGTGGACTGAATGGTAAAACTAATGAAAAGTAGCAGAGAAAGCAGGTGTGTTGACACAAGCATATATCAGTTATCAAGTTTAGTATATGTCAGCTCCAGTTCAGCATTACCAGATTTTTAAAATGCATCTATAACCTTTTAAATAAAATAATTTTAAATCCACTGTATGATTTTTTTTTAAATAACAGTTTGGCACTATATTTCCCCCTGCAATAGACTGGCACCTTGTCCAGGGTGTACCCTGCCTCTTGACTGATGACAGCTGGGATAGGTTCCAGCACTCTCGTGACCCTTACGAGGAGAAGCAGTGAAG
>JAUBNQ010000004.1:14170563-14182855 GCA_032353495.1 Ctenopoma kingsleyae | reverse complement strand
AGTTTTTGAATGATCACTTTATTTATTAGGGGAGCAAAGCTGTTCAAGCCATATGTGAAAAAGTAACTGCACCACTCTTGCTAAATTATGAACTGTGATTAACCACATTTTTTAGAAAGCTGAGTTCACTTGCCACCCTCAGACCTGATTACCTGTTAAATCAAGAAACCACTTAAACAGAAGCTTTCTGACAAAGTGAAGCACACTAAAAGATTCCAAAAAGCAAAACATCATGTTGCAACCTAAAGAAATTCAAGAATAGTAGTTTGACATTTATTCGAAAATTTTAAACTTTTTCAGAGACGGGTTCCCTGTTAAATCTGGCATAAAACTAACACAGCATTTCATAAAAAGAGCATCATGCCAACAGTCAAACATGGTGGTGGTAGTGTGATAGTCTGGGGCTGGTTTGCAGTTTCAGGACCTGGATGACATAAATTCAGCACTCTACCATAAGATCCTGAAGGACAATGTATGCCCATTAGTTTGTTTGGGCATTTTTCTTCCCTTAATACAAGAAATCATCATTTTAACTGAATTTTGTATTTACTCAGGTTATCTTTGTGTAATATTAAAATTTGTTTGGTAATATAAATCATTTATTAATATTGATAATAACTACTACTTCTTTGATCCCTGTGGGGAAATCCTGGTTTAGACAGCTGCATGTGATGACAGCACTACTGTGGGGTTTTGGTGTCTTGTCTAAGAACACTTTGACATGTAAATGTGACAAATATGCTTAAAAAAAAAAAAATCAGGAACAAGAAAATACTTCTCACAGCATTGTACATGCAGCAGGCATTCATACTGCATTTTGGAATAGAAATATATCAAATATAAAGTTAGTGAGCCATAAAATGAAAATTGATTATTATAATGACAGTAGCATTAAACATAAAATTACAGCTACTTTATTGCTCATACATTTAAAAATGCCATGCTAGCCAGTATAAATGATTTAAGACTTGAATCAGATGGGCAAATACATGACGACAATCATCTTAGAAGACTCCAAGCAATTGCAGGGCTACAGATATGGACAGAATGATGACTCCAAAGAACCCAATGTAGCCATAGGCACCATTCATCCTCTTAGCTGGATCTGGAATAAAACGTAAGACAGAACAAAAACTTTCATGCAGGCAGAATTATATGAAACATACAAGAAAATCTTGATTTTGATTTTTGAAATTCTGAATTCTTAATATTTTACAGGTAATTAAATGACAGTAGACCACTTAAACTGATCAATAATGATAATTCAGACAGAGCCATGTGCTAGTTTATTACCTGTACCTGCTCATAAACCTGCTCATAAACCTGCTCTTAGGTAAATGTTTAACAAAACTAAGCAAGAGGCAATCACAATGTTCAGCCAAAAACTGTACAGTGACCTAACATTCTAATACAACAAAGTTAAGAGCATTAGTTTGTTGAAACTAGAAATGAACTGTGATTTGTTAAAACTCTTGTCTTGTCTAGTGACTCTTAACCCTCAGGCGTCAGCTTAATTTACTACCCTCTTGTATCACTATGGACAAAAATGTCCATAGTGATGCCTGAGGGTTAATCACCTAATTTATCAATACCACTATAAATCATTATGTTCAATGTTTTTATTCCTAAAGTACTCATATTTACATAATTTAACATTTTTGTTTTACATTTTACTCATATACAAGTCATATTAGTGAACCGAGTGTAGCTGTGTTGTGTGTTGCATTAAATCCTTCCACATTGCATCTGTATAATCAGTCAGTCTTACCTCCTGTGTAGTAACCCCAGGCATAGGAAAACCTGCTGGTCACCCAAATGGCCCCCAGCACAGATGCTGACAACTGATCATCAGGAAGAATGGGAATATATCAGTGTAACGTATATGAAAAAGTGCTTAATCATTATGACACTGACTTTTCAGCTTAACTCTTATCTGAAAACTATGTCAAAGATCATTAGGATTGCATGCCCCTCCCACACCAACAACAGCAGTGATTTTAGTAGAGATCTATGTCTATGTCAAAACAGTGCAGCAAAAATAGATGAATAGATTTGATATTGAAACACTTACAAATATTTGTATGAGTAAAAATGACACATACCGGATAGATAAGAGCTGCAATGGTCTGAAAAACAAGCCACTGAGGGTACACCTCCAGGGTATTCTGATGTCCTCTCTGAATGCAGTTGAACACGGGCTCCTTGTCACTGTACATCGTGGGATACTGCAAAGTAAAGAAAAAAACAAACATGCAATGAATTAAATTTTTGATGCAACGTTATTTTTCGTTAACTGTTTAATTCGAGCAATGTAATTTCCATTACATACTATCGTCAAGACAACCATGTTGGCGTACCTTAACATTGTACTTCTTCCTGGCAGACCCAACCTTGACTGCTAAATACGCCAACATAATCCAGCTGTAGAGGTAAGTAAATATGACATATCCAAAATCGGACGGCAGTACTTTGAGGAGATCCATTTCTGCTCGATGTGTAACCTGTTTCGCAAACTTGCAAACTACCAGCAAACGGCGGCGCGCTTTATACTCTAGTGAGAACGGAGGGCGGAGATGCAGGAAGCAAACACAGCACTGTTTACGTGAAATATCGCGAGATCTTACAGGTCGACAGTAGAATTTGTTTTTCACACGTTTGAGTGGAAGCCCACTCCATAGTAACACAATTTATCGAAATACTGTTTACTTCACAGCATTTATATGACAGCCGCAGTCACTATTTCAGTTTCAGCTTAATAAAATAAAATAAAATCAACATATAAATGTTTACAGGTTAAAAGGACTTTAATCCACAAGATTCAGTTCAAGAGACTTTATTGTCATTCCACATTATGCACACACTGGACTAAAAACAAATGTCGTTCAGGCCCACAGTTAACACAGAAACACTGAACAGAAGCTGCTGGGTCCTTGTGAGCTCTTGTTAATCAGTATTCAACACAGTATATAGATGAAGTAAAATTAACAACAAGAGCATCTCTATGAATGAGCCATATCTGATCTGCATGAGTAATTGGAATTTGGTATTTCTGGGTATCATTTTATTTCATTAGAATTTTGAATGCATGGCTTTTACTTGCTGCAAAGTATTTTTACAGTGTAGTATTATTACTTTTGCTTAAATAAAAGATTTGGGCGTCTTCCATAAAGAGGGCGTGTTGTATTTATTACAGAGAAAACATTGCATTCAGTAGTTGAAGTATGTTTTACATAGATAATAAAAATCAATAAGCACATAGGCCTACATGCACACACACAAACACAAATCAGTTTTATTGATAGACATGCTTTTTTATCTTCACTACAGGCCAGGGAATTTAATTCATAATGTATGCATGCATAACTACTCTGGTTAGTCTGGTTAATAGGTCCACCATAATTTTTTGATACTTTTGAACTATATCTGAGTTTGAATAAGCCAATACTGGCTCGTCTTCCACTACTCCTGAATTTAGGTCGACACATTATTGCATGATAATGGTACCTACACCTACTGGCCAGTTTATTTGGTAAACCTGTACAATCTAATGCAATCCGACACAACACCTTGGCTATAAATTAACTTTTTACAATGTTATAAGAACTCTGCAGGAACAAGGACACACCTGGTTGAGCCCATCCCCCATACCAGGTGTGTCCTTGTTCTTGCAGAGTTCTTATAACATAACTTACACTCAGCGCTAGTTGTTTAGAACAGCGCCAGTGGAAGTTTCCAGAGGCTACCTAAAGCCCGTGGCTCCAACGAACCAGCCTCAGACCAGCACAAGGCCTTTTCTTGAAACTCAGCAGGTGCTTCTAAATCTCTGTCGCTGTATCATCATTTCCTGTGTTTGTTTATGTAAAGAGCTGCTGAGTTAGATTGCACTAGATTGTACATGTGTGCCAAATAAAGTGGCCAGTGAGTGTTAATAATATGATTTTTTAGGGAATAATATGACTCCATAACATACATGTCTGTGACATTAAAAAAATGTCAAGTTTCACTCAAAACAAACGGACTCCTTTGGTGTGTGCCGAACTCAAGAGTCACTCAGGCAGTGAATCATTCAAAATGAGACGAGTCGTTTAGAACAGCGCGAGTGGAATTTCCAGAGGCTACTTAAGGACCGTTGCTCCACCTTCCAGCCTCAGTTTCGTTTGAGTGACGACGATAGAGTTTCGATGAACAGACAACGATTGCGCTTTGTTTAACAACAAACCAACATATTTGAACATTTTCGAGTCGTTGTTGTAAGTTATCATCCCGCGTTGCGTTTTTGAAGACGACTTTTTCGAAATTTGTCGTTTACATCGACTTTATCTACACAAACAAAGGAGATAGTGTTTCAAGCTTCTTTTGACCTGGTAAGACATTCAACGTCGGCTAACGTTAGCATATGTTTGTTTTTCCTATCTATAATAACTTGTTAAGAGCTCCTTTTGATCTTACTTGGTCAGGAATGTTGCACATGTATTTCTTAAATGGTATATATGTAATGTCTATATATATGTTAGATGTAGCTATGCTATTCAGTCAGCAGTAACAGCCGTTAGCTTAAGCTATCTTTAGCTTGCATCATTCTGGAAAATTCCAACCGTTGTATTTACGTAACGTCTCTTTGCTCTGGGGGCAGCAATGAAAGCTGTGGTTACGCAACAACAGCCATTAGCGTACACATACACGGACCGATATTATCATTGCACTTTTCTAAAATAGGAATTTAATGACTACGACTGCAAGGGTTAGGTGATTGTTTGATAGATGGTGTAGTAATAAGTAAATAAATAATCGTGTATTTATTTTTTCTCAGTCTAGCTGGTGGCAGACTTGAGAACAAAACGATGGCCAAGGGAGAAGAGCCTCACTCTGAAATGGCCCATGCTCGCCAGACTGATGGCATCAATGTCATTTTTGACCAGAACAGCACTGCCTCATCTCGCTCACGTTCCAGAAGCAGCTCTAGCAGCAGCTGCTCATCTGCCTCTCGTCGCCACAGGGGTCGTGACAGTCACAGGGACCGTCGCAGGTCATCATCTTCCTCTTCTTCTTCGTCATCTTCATCCAATAGCAGGTCCTCTTCTCGCAGCAGGTCCCGCTCTTATCCCCGCTGTCACAGACGTTCCTCACGCTGCCGCTGTGACGGCCATCGCAGATATGTCCGTGGCCGTCAGCACCGCTCTCCACCACGTCGTTACAGGGCCCGCTCTCGCTCCTACAGCCGCACGCCATCCCGAGATAGATGCTCTGATCGCAGACGCTACAGGTCCCGCCCCAGATCCCGCTCCAGGTCCCCTGGCAGTTGGGGCAGGTATGATAGGAGTGTGAACAGGTTTCGATGCAGGTTCTCTCGATCTCCAGCCAGAACCTACAGGTACCGCTCAAGGTCCAGATCTTCAGGACGGTCTCTCAGTTTGAGTTTGGGTGGTAAGTTGGTGGGTGGATAAGACAGCAGCATATTTTTTGCATAGTGAGGAAGACTTTGAAGTTGGCGAAGTGTTAATTACAGCTGATTAAGGGTTTGTTTTTTGTTTTTTTACTTGTGTCCACTAGAAAAACGAGAGCTCCTCAAAACTGCAAAGGCCAATGCTATGAAGATCCTAGGAGTAGAGAAGCTGGAACTTCCTGAGAGTGTGAAATCAATCCTGCCAGAACAATCAGAGTCCAAGTGGGTGTCGCCGGAGGCAAGGGTGAGACAAGACCCTGAAAAGACTTCGTCTCAGGTGGGTGTCGGAAAGTGACTGTCAGCTTTACTGAACACAGCACACAGGAGATATGGCCTTGTTACAGATTCTTAATTAAGATTCTTCCCTGATATTTGAAATACTAAGCAAGGGTCACAGTGTAATGTCTACGGATGTCTGAGGTCTGTGTTGTTGAATTTCCTGTATTGTTAACCTTTGGACCCCTGAGGGAACACACATACTCTCTGTATTTATTCCTGTCTTCATAGATAACATGACAGTGGTCTCCTTCACTCATCGATCCCTGGGATTAAAAGGCTGTCATGTGACTTGGGTGACAACAAAATGTGTTTGTTTGAAAGGTTGACTCTTGTAATGTCTTTTATCAAGTAGAGATTTACAATTAAACAAACATGTAGATTACCACACATTTAGACATGATATAGGCCTTACCAATGCTAATTACACATAATTATCTAGATGATGTACAAGCAATTTAAATATTGTTACACAGACAACACTTGATGTAGAGAGGAAGTAGAATTTCACATTACAAATGTATTTATGCTTGCAGTTGAAATGGGTCATTGTTATTTAGCAGAATCCTCCACTTGCTGATGGAGCACAGGCGTGTGGACTGCGTTATAGTGACTAAAAACAGATGAAGAACTCCTCTCCATATGCCAGAGATAAGTTGGTACACAAAACGTGTGCTGAGGGGCTGGGAAACCTGCGCCATCATCCTTTTGCCACTCTAGACAGAGAAGACATTCCTTTTTACTTTGACATTTTGTTAGAATTTTGTTTTATTTACTTTCAGGGTCTGTCCTTTGACATTGGGGGGTTGCATGAGAGCTGCAGTTTATTGGCACTAACACTTATATAATTATCAGTTGAAAGTTCTTTAAAATATTAGCCAGGAAATTCATTTATATGAACTTCACAAACTGTTCAAGCTCACTGTACCATCAGTTGTATACTTGTATCTAATTAAGTTTGTCTCTTTTTGAAACAGAGCAGTGAGGTGGAGCTTGATGATGTATCCAGCCCAAAGATGTCACCGAAAAGGAAAATTGCTTTCAGCACTAATGTAAGCGACGATGTTGTTGCCCTGTTTTTTTTTTGTTTTTTTTTAACATTGAAAGCCAAACCAAGCATTAATGTGTCTGTTGTAATGTTTGTCCTTTCAGAATTCTGTGGCCAAACCAACACTGGCAGCCTCATCTGGTGCTAAGGTAACTCCCAGAGTGGACAGCTATGAAAGCAGGAAGCCCTATGGCCACTGGATTCCAGTAAAACCAGTCCAAACCGCCAACGCACGCTAAAACACACTCACCATGTCACTACTGTGACAGAGTATATGGACACTGTAAATATTTGTACATATGTTAATTTCATGGTTAATGTTTTCTTTCAGATGTTAACAAGTGTGAAGAGGTGAAGATTCGTTTTCAGGTGGGATTGTTTCTCCCTTCATTGTGTATTGTGCTCTTTATAGATTCAATAAAGATGACTGAAAAAAGATAGTTTGTCAGAAGTTTTTATTAAAACAAGAATAACGGATCTGCATAAGTTGACTCCATTTAGACCCTGTAAAGATTAAATACTGGAGGAATGGTTTTAGTATGAAGTAATTAGAACAGTTATTCCCAAGCTGATATGTTAATCATGGAAGTTGACAACAGATGTCAGTCTTCCTGATCAAAAGTACAAAGTTTACTTGGATATGTATGGTTCAGAAATGCACTGTTCTGGGCAGCTGAACTGCTTCAGTTTCAGCTCCTGGTGCTGTGCTTGCTGAGTCACTGTCATGTGACCCTTTGATAGGATGGAGTCATTGTAAGGAACACATGCTGCTTCTAGTTTGATTAGTGATCAATCTGCAGTCTACTGTGAAAACCTGTAGTTTATCAGATGCTGTGTAGGAGTCACAGGAACATTACATTTATCAACTATCTAACAACATTTGAACATGTTCCCTCTTGAGTAACTTAATATCTTCTGCTGTTGTGGCTGCTGTGTTGCTTACCCTAAAGCCTGTGTATTCATCTCGACAGGTTCTTGGCATATATTAAAATACCAGTAAACTATTGCTAGAAGGTAACTGTCTACTGAGTAAGTAATAAATTTTAAGCTTCACAAGATTTTTCAGACTGATATTTGGATATATATCACAATGTAATAAAAGGGGAAGATCACAGTTTTGAATGTCTTACTGCCAGACTGCGTGTCTCCTGCTGTAAGCTGATCTGTTAATTCTGATTAATTACTTTTATAGAAGATAAGGCATGCAAATACATAACACAGTGAGTCGTAGTGTAACTTGAGCAGAACATAAAATAAATGTTCATTTACACACAGAACAGTCAATTATAGTGTCAACAGGCAGAGCAGAGGCGATGGACAGGTTTGTCTTGCTGTACTTGTATGACACAAGGATCCATCATGAAAATCTGTTTCAGAAAGAAATGCCACCCAGACACTTGCTAGCTTCTGCATCAGTGGAGAACTGTTCTGACAAGATGTTATTGTCACTTTCTTAAATCAAACTCATTTTGCTTTACAGGGTGCACCTCACTTTAACTGGTAGTTGGCCTTTAAAGAATCAGAAGTGTCAGATTATCTGAGCCACAACAGTGAATTTATGTTCCTTAAAAAGTCCCAGTTAGCACCCTCGGGGGAAATCAGATAACAGTACAAAAACATCACAATCATAAACCCAAACACTTAATCCACTCTCTGACAGATCAGGAGCAGAGTCAAATATCAAAGGCATAATTGGAAGATCTCTATCTTTCATCAGCAATATAAATATAAACAATATCTGTCACAGTGTCCTTTGTGAGCATTCCATTTTGATTGTTTGAGGGTCAACAAGAAGAGTGACTTTCTAGATTAAATATAAAAAATAAATATAGGTTTGTCTCAGTTTAAAGCTGGTATGACCTCCACAAACTGCTTTCTGCCCTCTAGAGGGTGCAATGCCTCTATATTTAGACGGACTCAATTCAGGAACACGAGGCCTCCATGGGAACCTGCTCTCATGTCTTTAATCTCCTCTGCAGTCACAAGGCTTTCCTGCTCATGTCACAGCTTAGGGCAGGACGGTTAGACTGAGATGTGGATGATAATGAATAAATCGAATTGCTCAGTTGTTAGTCCTTATCTCTACATGCACCTACACTAGAACATTCTTTTGGCTGGCATCTTCTGCTAAACATGCCTCGAGGTTTGATGGTAGTTAGTGGTCGTTCTTTCTCACGCTCGAAATGTTTCCGTCTTGAGACCACACACAGTAAAGTCGCAGAAACACCAACAAGCGTGCAAAATAACTGGATAAATGGAGTTTATTTAAAAATAAGGATAAGAATAATCACAACAGCATTTTTAACTTCTAATACTGTACAGAGAAACACTACACATTACATATCTAACCGATAATTGGATTATCTTTCAGCTCTGCTTGATATAAAAATGTTTCAGAAACTTTAACCTTACAATAACACAGTCCTTTTTTGTTTTTAGATACGTTTTAGATATGATAGATAAGTATTCTTGGTGTGCCACAAAAAGAAAAAGATGCATCTCACACCTCTAAAAAAGAAAAAACTGAAGCATGTACATGTCCACTGTGACGTCTGGACTCACTAGACAGCTGTGCCTCTCTCCAAGTTTTGCTTGATCTCTGCTGTGTATTTGCCGTAGAAACGCTCCGCCTTCTTGTTGAACTTTGCATTCCTCTCGTTGATGTAGTCGATGTCCGCGTCGTCATTGTAGGCCCTGCGTCGGCTGTACTTGGACCGCTTCTCGATCCTGACAATTGCAAAAAAAGAAGCAGCTTTAGGGGGATTTCATAAACCAGTGTGGCCACTATCCATGGCATATCCAATAACAATAATTGGCTACAGGCAAAAATTTGGCCGTGCACATTTTAAATTTGGCAAGGAGAGTGGCAATGGAAAACCTAACACACACACTTAGAGGAAAACACTGTCAATTTGTGAGCTCCCAGTCTTGAATCACTGTATCTTCAAAGCATTGTTGTGCATCATGCCCTGGCAACTGAGTCCTTGTCTAATGTCCTACAGTTGCATCTCTAACACAAGCCTGAGGCTGTCTCAAATATAGAACAGCTCTGGAAAAGAGCAGTGTAATCAAAGGTGAAAGGCACTTTTGTAGCAAGGACAAAAACCTTAAGAACTGGCGGTAGGACTAAACTGCTTGAAGTAGCAGGCTGTTAAATGTGAGGAATACTGAAGGTACTGTCTTATCTCCGTGTTGTGACCTTATAGTGGCCTCTTGTGTGGTTTTCAAAAGGTTTACCAAACTATCTACCCACACCCACTTCCCAAAATATTTAGCGTGGTTGCTTGTGGTAATCACTGCACCATTTGTTTAACATAAGGTTCTGTACATACTTTGCTATGGCCTAACTAGAACCTGGGAAACACTCTGTATAACATGGCCCACTTAGCTAATTTGCTAACTCCCACCAAACCATCATCCCGTGCATGCACCGATTATGGACTGTCTTCTATCAGCTGCTTGGATCAGGATTTCCACTCCAGGGTGGATTTCTTCCAAACTGGCAAAAAGGTCACAAAGTCAATCTTGCCACAAATATTTTATTATGACTGAGACCGTCTCATACTTCCAGACCCATCTCCACACTACATTTGTGGTGCAGCAGAGTCTGCAAAAGTCTTTGTGCTGTTTCAACTGCTTAAGCCAGTCGTAATTAAATAACAATGTTGACTCCAAAGAGTACTGCGGTTATCCCTGCTTCTCAAGTCATGAGGGGATGAAATTGAAATGAACATACCTTTTGTTTCTTATCATTAACGTTTAGCTTGTTGGTTCATGTCGTTTTAGTTAATACTGTGTGAAAGCTGATCTTAGTGGTCTACCCGGGGAGTCAGGCTCATATTCAAATTCATGGAGAGTGATAAGATACGGCCTCTCGTCCACTGTCTTAGTCTGACTTACTGTTTCTCAACGTCGTCCACCATGCGGTCTATGCCATCCTTTGTGGGGACGTGGGTGCCATAGATTAGACTATTGGATGTCGGGTGGAAGTCTTCACCACTGTGGAGCACCAGCAAGAATTGAGAAATATATAACCACAGATCATCACCATTTGAAACACAAACTGACATTTCTGTTCTGTCACTGTGATCATTTTCATTCTAGAGAACATTGTGTGACTTCATTGACCTTATTGGTGCTTTATTCAGCACGTGGCAGCATTTAAGAATGAAAACCCTGCAGGCGTGAATGCTGTACATGATCACACTCAGATCTTTAAATTACTTTAAGAGGGTGCAGATACTGTCAATACTAACCTCAGAGCACACAAAGGGGTACCATCAGTTAACATATAGAAAATGCTTTGTGCACATGTGAGGGGTGAACACCAACACGATGACCCTTAGACAAGACATGTTACATGATACAAAGACAGTACTCTCACAGCACAGGAAGAAGAGAGAAAGACTTAACTCACCACTCCTCCCTCTGTCTTTCGTAGCTCTCCAGGTCTGGTCTTAGCTGCCTGGTGAGCCTCTGATACTGTCGGAATTGGGCCTCAGCATAACCTGCAATCCATTGTGTGAAACGTAGAGGACAAAAAATTGACTTGAGTTATAATCACCGGAACAAACAGCAAGCAGGCACGAGCGTCAGAAACACAACCTGTGTCTGGTTAAGGAGGGATGCAAAGAGGGAACTCTTCTCCTCCCTCCCCTTCCTGGTGATAATTTTCTCCCTAGAGGTTTTAATTCAGAGGAGATTTTGAGGCAACACATGGCAGACATATATAGGAGACACAACTATTTTTTTTTAGTAGATTAAATTGGGAGCAGTCTGAGATGACTAACATCCCAAGGGCTCCTTACATGCAACCAGTATTGCTCTGCACACAGCTGCTATGTAGGATTTAGACAATCGTTAGATGCATTTCATTAAGTAAGTAAAAGTGGGAAATATCTCATATGATCACATGCTACAACACAGTAAAACAAAACAGAAGACTAGAGTCACTGTGCACCACTTCCTGCATCAGTAAATTAACTTAATGTACTATATATTAGATGAATAGACTGAGGTTCTGTGGCACAACAGGAGGGTTCCCCATGTCTTTAATAAAGTAGTCTGATCAGATCTAACTTTTAATAATAATACATTATAATCATTAAGTGACCATTTTAGTGTTTGAACAATCACTACTAATCATGGTAGGTGTGAAATGTACAAAAATATATTATCCTCTTGATTTATGAAATATATAATCAGTTCAGATGTCCTTTTAAAATTAGGACTAAGTAAGACTGTAGCTGTTCAACCGCACTTTGAGCTTAAAGAGTAACGTCTTTCCTATAAAAACATAAAACCAACAACGAATTGAACTGTACTGTGCACTTTATCTAGCATTTTTTTAAAAATAATTTTCATTACTATTTATTCAATGCCTCTTTTTTGTTTTTGTCCCTGTATGTGAAGGTGAGCAAGCAAAGTAGGAATTTCATTACATGGTTGTAACATATATTTTAACTGTGTGTATGACCATAAACTTCTTGATTTTTGACTCTTGAATTGCCTGTTCAGATTTGTCA
>JAUBNQ010000004.1:14141802-14152581 GCA_032353495.1 Ctenopoma kingsleyae | reverse complement strand
TCAGCTCTTTAGGCGTGAAGAAGGTATATTGTAACCATTTGGGCAGAAACGGGCCGGCTTTCCCGATATTGACTCAAACACACAGAGGGAAGAAGGAGGGGAGGCATGGAATAAAGTGACACTAATGGAACATTGATGACAAAACAAGGCGCGCTCAGGGACCACTTTCTAGCGTTTTTAATTCTTAATGCCATCGCCTCGGATTTCAACATGTCTTGGGTCGAGGCAGCTGCTTGTGCCTGGACGGATCTGGCACGAGGATTAGGATTTCTTCGCGAGGAAATGGTCACGTGATTTACTGTTGCTGGAGAGGCGCTACAGGTGCCAGCGCACGAGAAGGGAGGGATAAGATGACCGAAAACTCTTTGGAACCACACTACGCTCCTCACCCCGCTCCGGAATCAGCTCTATCGTGACTGGGCTGAGAGACCGGAGCGTCACCCTATACTTTGAAAACACACTTTGATGGCAATTAAATATTAATATGGGGAATCATAGCCTGAGAGCTGTATCCACATTACATGGAGCATGCAAATCGCTCCAATCAGTGAGCCAACTGAAATAGCATCTGGAGAGCTGTATAAATAAGACTATAGTTATCTTTAATATCATTAATATGGCCTAAACCAACTGTGGTGGAAAACAATGATATAAAACTGGGAAAATGGTTACTTTAATTATCATTATTTTGTTTTAATTTGCATGTGAATATGCTGTGGTTTATAGCTGCTGTGACCTTGTGTGAGTGTATCACTGGCCACAATTAAGCAGCAAAAGCTGGTAATAGAATGACAAATGACTCACTTCATCATTATACTCAAATGTCGAATTAAAAGCCTTACAAATATGTGGGCTGTAAAGAAGAAGGGTGTGGAAATCAGAAAAATCCTCCTTTCTCTCTCTCCTCATCCACACAAACACAGTCATCTGCCTTTTCTCTTGGTTTCTCTCTCCCCTTCATAATCAGGCCTGGTTTCCTCCCAATAGGAAAACATCCCTCTTTCCTCCATGCCTGCGTCTGTCAGCGATTCTGTGTGGGCCTGGACTCAACTCAGCCTGTGGCCAAAAATATCCCCCCATGGCTCCTCTGAATGGGACAGGCCACATAGACCACAGGCACACAGCCCTAAAAATACAGAACAGCTCAGCCACAGCTCCTCTCGTTCAGTCACTCGCACTAAACAGACTCAGGAGCTAACACAGGGAAACAAACGCAGGGGTCTGGTAGATGGATGTGCATGCATAGTGATGCAATGTTGAAACATCTGTCACAGTAGTTGAGAAAACAATGGCTATCTACTACGAGACAATTTCAGATCTCATCCACGCCCAAGAAAAAGTTCAGCTCCTCTTCTGCCAAAAGAGCGCAACTTCAGATTAGCGCCAGATAAATGCCTTCAGATTTCAGCCTGGAGAAAAAAACTTTTGGCTGTGATTGAATATCCAGTGTCTGTGGTGGCGTGGGAGAAATTCATTAAAAGTCATAAAGCTGTCTCACCAAAATGATTGATTGCCCTCTGGCTGGCTCTCACAGATAACCATCGTCTCGTCACACAGTGCCACCCATTATCTCCAGCATCTGATGATAGAGAGAGTGAGACAGAAGGTGAGAAACAGAGTGTTTAATTGGGAGTTGGGCGGCTGCTCGATGTGTGGGCACCATTCCTTACACATTCCGTTCCTCTAACTTGCCAACAGACAGGACAGGCCTGGGCCAAATCACATGATGTGTGTGTGTGCGGGTGTGTGTAGTATGGGTGGAAGAGTCTATTTGTGTGACTGCATTTGCAAAAATATGAATATGTTTTCATGCAGACTGAGTTTATATAGATGTGTTTAGTGTTTGGGTGTTTGTGTGTGCGTAGCAGAGAAAGCATGCTGCATATTTGTGATTTTTAAGCATGTGTAAGACTCTGTGTGTGCGCGCGTCTGAGTCTGTGTGTGCATGTGTAAACAGCTGGCAAGCCTGCCTGTGGTGCTGTATACACAGAAGTGAAGGTATTCTGGCTGAGGTTACGAGGTGGGTGGGGGGGTATGCTGAGGCTGAATGAGGCATTTAGTGCTGACAGTTAAAAATATCCCAAGCAGGACTAGAAATGCTGCCGCTGGACCGATTCGCTGGAGCCTACCAAAGCTGCTTGCTACACGCACACGCACACACAAACACAAACACACACTCTTCACATCAGCCACCTATTTCAGGCCTGATCTGGGTTGCGGCCTTGCATGCTAAACCTGATGTAAGATAATGGTTAACCAGAGGTATGAGTGCTGGCCTGGGAGTCCTCCCACACATGAAGGCATGTGGGTTTTTCACTGGCAAAGACCAAGTTGTTTGATATTCATAAGTAAACAAGGCCTTATCATGCAGTGTGATGCTATCTACCCTCAGCAATATTACAGGCAGTAGATTGATTTATGGGCATATAGGCAAAATGTTGCTCAAACCTGAAAAGCATAAAATAGGTTGCATAACATCATAATTTCTATGGAAACCGTCAAAATACTTTTAGTCATTATCAGACAAGCCACATTAAATTTTAAAATTAAAAGGTTCATAATGTCACGCTCTAACTAGTTTATTTTACTCTTCATTTTTGTTCAGTTTAACTAATTTTAATAAGATCCTATTTTTTGTGTCAATTTCCTATTTTTCCTCACCAATATATTACTGTATTTGGTCAGTTTTGAGCCTCCATACTGTAAATAGAAAAGTATTCAGAAGTTATACATGCCTAGAATTGAAAGAATATGCTGTAAGTTCCCATTGGCTCAGGCTCGGCAGCTTATACATTGGGACTGAAACAACAACTTAATTTCACCTATTCAATCCGGCCATTAAATGATTTTAGTCAGAGGCAAATGGAGAGCTGTTTGCTGTTTATCAGGCTGAAAAGCTTCCTCTCACGCATTTAATGATAGCATTACAGTAATATAGGTGTTTACGATAGGTGTGGGGCTTATTTAGAGTTAATAAAACATTCTCTTGCCTATGTAATGAAGGATGCTGTTTGACATAAGTGCTTTTTGTTTGTTCTGTTTGGTCTCAAGTGTGAGGAAAGGACCATTAACTTGAGACAAACATTTTTACCAGTGGTTTGTGAAAGCCTTCACTGAAATGTACGAGAGGAAAGGCACTGATGCATGATGCATAGAGCCCATCTTTGCTCAACTCCAAGAAACGACAATAGATGTAATGAAATTCTCAAACTTAAATCATTTGAAAGCTGAGGTGACTTTAAAAGTTAAAAAGTTTAAAAATTTAAAACAAAGTTTGATGAAAAATGTTAGATTTTGATCCATAAAATAGCCTGTTCAAGAATGTGGTAACATAGGATCAAGGTGGCATATAAACGTGGTTTGCATGATTCATCAACGTGAAAAACACTCTTCAGGTGAATATGAGATACGGCCAGATATGATCCACAGTTACAGACAAAAACGTGGAACACAGTAGATGGAGCTCTTATAGAAAAAAGCCTGTGTGTCCTTTTCTTTGGGTGGATTGGTAGAGGGGATACAGTTGACAAAATATAAAACAGAATGTGTGTTTTTGTTAAACTTGATAATGTTTCCCTCGGGTTTCCAGGAGCCCACAGATTGGGCTGAGCGTGGAGTGCACGACGGAGCCTCAAAAAGCAGCTATTTAAAAGTCTCAGTTAACAGGACCCTCCAAACAGCCAAACCGCTTCAAACGTCAGCCAAACAAGATCCACATTGTTCAATGGTATGCCCAAAGTGGCCATAACCCAAGCACAGGCCCATAAACAACTCCTAATTGGTTTAATTATCATATAATTTTAAAAATGTGTTTTAATATAAGCGCTATCCTTTTATTTACCCAAAGTGGAGTGGAAATAAGACTTGGACCCAGTAACAAATTCAATATATTCATTATGTAAACACCTTAAAAAGCATGGGAGAATAAACTAGTCAAAATTCAGAAATTCCATAAAAGTGTAGTTTTTACTGAAATGCTGCACACATTCAAAATGACTCAAAACTAAATGTTATAGTGCTTTGCAAGATAAGTCAAACATGCTGATGGATATAGATAGAACAATGTCCAAACCTACTTCTTTCTTTGTTGCTGTTTTTCTGCAAAAGCATTTAGATGATGTACAGAGGAAACAGAAGAAGTGTTTCACAGCAACACTTCCCTTCCTGGATGGAGGTGCGAGTAGCAGGGCGGGATAAGCAAGGAGAAGATGATAAATTGACAAAGAGACTGTTCGGCAAAAGTTGTCAGCTCCTCCCTTCAAATTGTGACCTACAGAGGAGAATAAACAAACCGTGTGCAGATTGCTCACTCGCAATCAATACCCTCCATCTGGAACCTAACTGTTGAGAGTTACACAGGGGGAAATGCAAGTTTCAAACACTTCCCCAGAAACGTGACAACACTTCGCACCACAATCACCCCCCCCCCCCCCCCCCCACCACACACACACACACACACACACACACACACACACACACACACACACACACACACAGGAAGGTTCAGCATGTTTACTTTAAATACTGCCATATTGGCAGTCTGATGTGGATTGCCACAAAGTTCTGTCTGGCACAACAACAATGAAAACATGCAAATGTGATGGCAATACCCAATCCTCGTCATGTCTGTTCATGTCTGATGAGTTGGGAGCTGTGGTTACCACTTATTACAGAAATACTACATGGTATTATTAACTAAAGTGTGTGGCATGCTTTGTAATGAAGAGCTGGAGGGAAGTAAATTCACTGTAGACTTGTTTTCAAACGCACTGAGAAATTAGAGCAGCCACTTTGGCCTTGTGTGGCATTTACAGGATAACGACGAAGACACAAATTGCTGTAAAACAATGAATATATCTTGTATGAATGGTGCACCATCTTTGAACACGGCATCAAGTTCTCTTTCAAACATTTCTGGTGAGATGAAGCAGGGCTGTAGCAGCAAAACCGAGCCAGGGTGATTTTTAATGCTCCTAAATTCACGGTTTCTACTGTAAATTAAAAAAAAATCTTTTGTTAAATGTTACATATTCTCACTTTAAATTACCTTGTAATTTAAGTACATACAGTAGAAGTAGTACTACAGTGTACACAACAGACACCACTCTAAGGGAGAATATTTCAGTGGTGGTAGTTACGTCACTGTTTTACTGTAAAAACTCAAAACAAGGATGGTTCAGAGACGCCACTGAGCCTCCTTTGAGACCAAATGTTATCATGCCAGATTTGTGGCCTCACAACAATTTTAGGCAGTGCCTGAATGGGGGATAAATTGCACTGAGTCATTGGATTCCTATTAGGGAAAATGTTTTGGAATGATTGGCAGTGATACCAGAACCACTTTTAAATGGTCAGAGAAGATGAAGGAGGAAAAAGCAATTGAGGCATCAAGTCTGTTCCAAGAGTAAATCCGACTGTCAACAATATTAGTCTGTGATCGGGCCCTCCAGAATGACACACACTGCACGCCATGCTTTTAGGAGGCGAAATAGAGTAGACTAATAACAGGAACCTGATAGTGTTTAGATGGTCAATTCAGCCAGTTACCAGATCCAAAAATTCTCTGCTTAACTGCTGAGGAAGGCAGGGCTGTTCTCTCTACTTAGTATGCACATAACTTGAGGATTAAAGCAGACTTGTGTTAAACCAGCTATTACAGTGCGATGTTCTGTTTATGTGGGATAACTGGGAACTAAGTCACACCATGAAAGAAACATAAATGCAGGAACACACTTAACCAGCTATATTTGGAAAGCACTGCACATCCTCTCTTGCTTTGTCTTGGGTGAGCTCCGAAACGTGTGTTTCATTTGCGGCTTTGACCTCGGGATCACGGCATAATTTTTAAAAAATGGGTTCACTCCTCATTAGAAGTGAGAAAAGTGATGGAGCGGCTAGGGGCAAAAAGGGAGAAACTGAGAAATAAAGATAAATGGCACATAAGGAAAAGAGAGAGAGAGAAACAGTTCGAATGAAAGCGTGTTTTGGTTGATGTGAGCCAAATGACAGGCGTTGGGACACGAATGTGAAAACTTAATGGGCCTGGCCTCTGAAGTGGGCCTCCTCAGTAAAATGAAAAGCCTGTGGAGTTGGCTCCTGTGATGGATGAAGCGTTGCGCTTGCTAGGCCCTGACAGATTCTGGGAAAGTGCTCGAGCCATCTCCGGTCCTGATAAAGAAATAAGAGGCGAGCCAGGGCTGCTCGTCTCGCTCCTGAGGTGACAGAAGAGCTTTAAAATGTGATGGATTTTCCCAGCCAGGCTGCCATTATCTACAAAGCTGAAAAACAATAATGTGATTTGCTTTGCATCCTTGTATAGTATAGTATAGATCAATACTTTTATATGTACAGTATATCAACAGACAGAACTAGAAAAACACATGTGCCTGACCTTGATGGCAAAGGTGCTACGCTTCTACGCCTCTGACCCCCTCAATGTGCAGCAGACTATCAAATCAGAAACCTGGGACTGAGCCCATATCTCCCTGTTCAGGAGATGTCTTCAATCTGGTTTCTAATTGGTACCATCTCCTCTCAGAGTGACATCACTGGAGTCATGGCAGAGGTGATGGGGACCAGATGGTGAGGAGATGGTGACGAGCCACTCCTGAGCCTCTCTTCTCTTCACCACCCATTCATGTGGTTTTCTTTTGGCCTATCTGGCAGATTGTTGGGGTTCATCCTCCTGTGCTGCTGACATCAAAATGTTTTTTTATTGCCTTTAGATTCCAATACAATTGCCATAGACCAAATCAATGTGCCTTGCTTTGATTGATTCAACAGGATCAGTTGCCCTTTCATACTGTAAATAGATTGATTTGGCATCAAAAGATAGTGCTCTGATTTTAGTAAAGTGGCTTGCGGTGGCTGCCTTGTTCTGCAAACGTTCCACCTCTAATTAACACCCTTCCTGTCTCCCTCTTCCGCCGCCTCTATCATTTCCCAAAAATGACCCAATGCAGCCTGAGCTGTCCTGGCAAAGGTCAAACATCTCCTGCCCCTCACACTTACACATACAGGCACACACAGATGAAGTAACACATTGAACCTAAGGGCTGGTGTTCATTTCAGATTCCTGTTAGGATCCATCCGGCTCATTGATTTTACTATCTCCTCTGATTAAGCAGTTGAAGGGAACATAACAGTGTTCCAATGGGCCTGATAAACAAGACTTGCCCCAAAGTATAGGTGATAAAAGAGGAAGACAGTCCTGCTCTGCACTGCTGCTCCGTCAAATTCAGAAGTAGACAAAAGTAGGCTTATCATTTGTAGACCACAACCATCAATTTGCTGATAGAAATCATGTGTCGCTATTAGATTGTATTAGCTAATTATACCAATATTACCTCTGTAAGTTAAAAATAAAAAGAGCGTGTTAGAAAGCCCCGGCTGAAGTTTTTATGTTTTCAGCTGACATATTTTAAAACCAGAATATTAAAAGTGCTCTTAAAAATATACTTAGCTACACATGATATGCTAAAAGACGCGATGCATTATGCACACAGAAATAAAATAGAAGCCTTATTCTTGTATTATTAGCTCAAGTGTTCAGTATATGGTAAATCTCAAAGCATCCTGTGCTGTTATATCATAACCTGTAAATTAAATTAGTTAATGATGCGCTCCTTGACCTCAGGAGTAATTTTTAGTTTCTACTAAACAGATTCTCCAAATAGCTTAATTACAGAGTATCACCAGTACCGTGTCAGACAGTCACAGTAGTCAGACAGTTTAAAAGCAAGTAAGTAACCTGGTTACAATCAGCTTTGTATAGTGAGATGATTTCCTAACTGCCACTTGAATGAGAAACCTGGCAGGGGATTAGGGTAGCCTGATTTCCAAACGTAGATTTCCTATGCCTATTTCATTGTAATGTATCCATGCAACAAGGTTTTCAAAAGAGCGCATGTGCTGGACAAAAGGATGCACATGAGGAAAACAGTGGAGTGGAGTAGCTAGATGAAAAGACTGCTCATAACATAGAGTCACAGCGCCATTGTCTCCTTGTTTTTTACTTAAATATGCACAATGAGAAACACAAAGGGGACTGTAGAAGTAGAAATAAGTTGCATTCTATTGCATTAAACAATCAGGCAGTTTGCACAGTGAAAAAGAGCTGTTTGCCCGTCAAAGTCAGCATCTTTCACTGCAAGTTACGCTACCAAGATAAGGCTGGGGTAAGCCCATTCCATGACCACTACTGCATGAAAAAAAGACACTGTCTCTGAATTCACACAAAAAAAAACAACAACCCTTCTCTCTTTTAAAGAGAGACAGAGGTAGAGGCTCCTCATCTGCTAAGATGACACATCATGCAGAGCACACAGATCTAGTTCAGCGTTCCCTGCAACACAGTCTGATGTCAGCTGGCAATGGGTTGCGTTGGCCAGTCATGAAGGCAACACGCACACCCATACACACGTTCCTGGTAGATTACTACAGTACAGAGATAAATCAAATTCCACTGTAACAATGTTCCAGAATTGTAAAATCCTGTCTGCATTCAAACTAATGTGTCGTGTTATGACATCTAATCACAGGAAAGGGATTTAAGGAACAGTAAATTAGATTTAGACCTTGAAAAAGGGAGCAACAGTGTTTTTATGCGATACTCAAATCGCAGAATTTGTGATATATACAGAGCAGTGGAACATGTTCTGCTCAATGATTTCAGACCTGGAGGACAGAGAGCAGACACAAAGCCTGTCTTTGCCCACGACACAGATCACATGCAACGACCTGGAACTGCTTCTACACACACAGGCCAGACCACAGAAGTGGATCCAGTCACAGCAACAGAGGAAAACTGTCCAGGCATTCTTCCCTGTCTGTGTCAACAATGACACACCTCTGCTCCAGCTTGTCCCCTCCCTCCTCCTGCCTTTACAGCACTGACAGAAAATGAAAGAGAAAAAACAGGCTTGTGTCACACTGTGAAGTCCAGACTGCTTTTATTCATGGTGCTTCACTGTCTTGTGCAGTTCTTAATCTCTCTGGTCCCTCTTGACTTTCTCTCTTCAGAGGGATAAAGCAGCAGTTGAAGAAGTAGCCCACCCTAGGGGTTGAAAGCTTGTATCCCATCCAACCCTGAAAGCTGTTTTCACTCAAAACATTGTCAGCGTGCCCAAACATGTCAGAGGAAGTTATTTGTAACAAGGGGGATAGGGAACTATCCTTTAGATCTGTCATCGGGCTCTGGAGGGAAAACTCAGAGCTCTCTGGCCACACACCTCTACGAACCAATCAGAAGACAGGAAAGAAAAATAAATAAGAGGCTTTGTCCCTGAATGGACAACTCACACCGGTGGTGTCATCATCTTCCAGGTGTATTGGGTACAACACTGACAGAGGACATTGTATTTTTTCATTGCCCTCCTATTTATAACTCTTTGTAAACACAATACAAACACCAACAAAATAAATTGTTAGGTCGTTATTATAATATTCTAATATACTGTGTATTATTACATTTGCTATAAATGAACACAAAAGCCAGGTGTTTTAATCTGTGCTGTTTACGATGGAACAACATCCGTTCCATGAGTCACTGTAGTGTGTCCAACCTGCTCTGTGGGTGTAAAAACAAACTTTATTAAAAGATCATAGGCACGAGGGCCGACAATAGGAGAAGTCATCAATCAAAGGTTGAAAGGCTGCCATGGTGTATGTGGCATGGTGGGAGGCTTGGTTGGAAAAGCATCACAGAAAGTGACTCATACTTTTCCAGATTTATTGGGTGTAGTTCCCTCGAATGTCCTCCTCCCTCATCAGGAATGTCACAGCAGTCAAAGAAAATATCAGTCGCTGATAGTTGATAATAAAAAGATGAATAACAACAAGTGCACATGTTCCACCGTACATCAGTTGGTGAGTTGAAACATGCAATAATTGACGTGCCAGTCTGCATACATGCAAGCTTTATTCATGAGTATAATCATTCAGAAATCTAAAGGAACACATGCTTATGCTCAATCACACACATAAACACATACACACCCCTACGGCAAGCTGTGCCCAATCAATTGTTGTACCCATTATTCAACATGTGCGGCTAATTTGTCCCTGGCAATTTCAATCATGGTTGGGTGATGGTCTACAGAGAGAGATAGAACAAAGCTGAGGCCGTCACATGACAAGTCTCGACAAAACCATCGCAGCCACAAACACACAGGATAAATGTCAGCACTTTGACCAATCTAGCCTCCTTTTCTACTCCTCTCAACACACACTAGCACAATAAATATTAGCAAGGATAATGGTTATCCTAGAGAAAGCAGTGGTGTAATGACAGAGGCTGTATTTTATGCTAACACATGCAGTGGGTGTTTGCCAGGTAGCAAATGTGAAACGTCTGATGTTGTACTGGAGTATTTTAACTAAATTAACCCATTTAAATGTGCTGGAGCCTGTGGTCGGCAGAATATAAAGAGAAAAGTCACTAACTCGTCCACACATATTTGTAAGTGCAGCGGATAGGATACGTTGACAAACCTCAATGCATATGTGCGCACACACAGGCTCTGTGGGTAGTAGCGCCTGCACGGGTGTTAGAGGGGCGCCACTGTGGTCAGACTGGGCTGTCTGGGAGCATAAAGTGGCCTTCTCATGGTACCCCACTTGCCTGGGTGGTCTAGTATTGGTGTGTGTATGTGGACAGGGATGGATATACCCATCGTGCAAAGGTGAGATGAGTGAGTATGTGTGGTGGCATAGCCTGGGCAGTGCCCACACATAGAGTGCCACAAGTCCCACTGACCATCCTATTAAGTGCACGCACAC
>JAUBNQ010000004.1:14118913-14141702 GCA_032353495.1 Ctenopoma kingsleyae | reverse complement strand
TGGTGGCATAGCCTGGGCAGTGCCCACACATAGAGTGCCACAAGTCCCACTGACCATCCTATTAAGTGCACGCACACGCACACATGCACACACACACACACACACACACACACACACACACACACACACTCAAGCTGAGCCCTCATCCATGTGGAACAAATATTTTGACACAGACGGTAGGCGACGGGGCGTCTCCTCTCTCTCTAACTGGGTTACTTCTGGTGTTAGGCCGGCTCAGCACAGGATGGTCTCAGTATGTCCACAGAGGACCTGAAGGAAACCTCAGCTACTTTTAGAGTCAATCAGCTGCCCCTCCACCCCCCACCCCCATCCCAACAACTCTGGAGGCACACTCTTAACACTGAGCCATCAGACGGCGGAGAGCAGAGGACAGCAGATTCTTTGCGTTACATTGTGGCCAAAAGGAAAAAAATAAATATTTTCTTCTTCCAATGAGATTTCAACAGGCAGATCTACCTCACAGCTCCTTTCCAGCCACACTGAAAAGAGATGTCACTCTCTCTCTGGCTTGCTCTCATAAGTGCCAGGCTATTTTGGTTTCCCAAAATATTTTCTACGGACTGAAGAGCTGCTTGTATTTTTCTGTCATCCATGCTGTTTGAAAATGAGAGTGTCAGCTTAAAAGGACCATCCACTGGCCAGAGCCAAAGCGTTTTAACCATATGAAATGGTTCTCTATTGAGAGGTAAGGCCTCCTCAGTACACAGCAAACTTTATAGCATCTAATGTCATTAATTACTAGTGGTCATGTTTAACTGAATTAAACCATTAAAATAAATTTGTAAAACAGTGTGACAAGGCACCTTTCACTTTTAACAGCTCCCTTTCACCTTCAGTTCAGTTAGTTAATCAGTATTTTCATTTGACGCCACTGTCAAACAGTGGGTTTAACAAATGTACTGAATTAACCATTTAAGAATTACAGTCGTTTTTATACACACTCTCTCGTTTTCAGAAGCTCAAAGGTAATTGGACAAAGTAACCAGACAAATTATATTATATACATTATATACAGTACTGTGCAAAAGCCTTAGGCCACCATTAGACTGTTTTGGCAATGCTATTATGACCATATAAATACTGATGTAATAATACAAAAAAAAAACAGCTTCTTTAGATTAAAGTGACCTCTGTTGAGGAATATGGAGATTGTTAAGGTTAAAAAAAAAGGAGAGGAAGACCTGTCAAAACCTGAGTTTCTTCTTTGAGACACTGGAAAAAGTTCAGCAAGAACCTGGCTCAGCATCTGGCAGCTTCATCCCAAATTGATCTTTCCACAGTCTGAAGAAGCTTGATCAGAAACGGTCTTTGTGGCCAAGAAACCACTTTTTGTGTTTGTAGTTGTTCTACTGTAAAACCTGACAAATAAATATATACAGTCATTATAACACTGCTAAAATCAAATCTAATGGTGGCCTAAGTCTTCTGCATAGTGCTGCATCTGCTGGCTGAGCTGACTGACAATGCTGTGAGAGACACACACAGATAAGGTTTCTCTAATCCCTTACCCCGATTACGGAAACCATGTTTCCCATTTTTATGACAATTAAGAAATCGGCTTACTTGAGAATGTGAGTGCACGTAAACAGACTGAAAGACTGACTGAAGTCCAAATGCTGAGTTTCCCCCCTCGAGATGCTTTGCCACTCCAGGCTTCAGCTGCTGCTTTAAGTCAAAGTATACCCTACTGGGTTAAGATCAGTTGACTGACTTGGCCCCTGAATAATGTTCCATTTATTTGCTTTGATAGACCATTGGGTTGGTTATGTACTTTTGCAGTATTTGGCTGAGTCTGGGCAGAGAGTATAGCTGTATACACTTCAGAATTAATCCTGCTACTTTTATCAGCAGTCACATAATCAATAAACACTAGTGACCCGGCTCCTTTGGCTGCTTCCATCATGTCTGACAAATGATGTGGTACACTTTAGGTCATGAACTGTTACTTTCCTTCTCTACACTTTCCTCTTTCCATCATTCTGGTACAAGTTAATCCTGGATTCACCAGTCTATAGAGTCTTATTCCAGAACTGCTCAGGCTATTTTAGGTATTTTCTGGCAAAGTCTACTATTCTTCAGTGTTATACACTCGTTATACACTTATACAGTCTTATCAGTGGTTTTCACCTTGCGGTGAAGGAGCTATAATTACATTCATAGAGCTGTCTCGTCATGAGTGGACTTCCTGTTCTTGACTTGGCAAGATGTTAAGAAGGTTTTTTTTCTTCACCAGGGACAGAATTCTGCAGTCATCAACTTTCAGTTGTCTTCCAGGCATTTTGGCGTTGGCTGAGCTTGCCTGTGCATTACGTCTTTTTAAAGAAAGTACCAAACTGTAATTCCTGAACTTCCTTTTCTTACAACCCTTGAATTAAAGCTGAAAGAACACTTCAATGACATATTGAGTGCTTCATTTTAAATCCATTGTGATAGTGTACAGACGCAGGGTTAAAAGAATGTGTCATTCTTCAATTGTTCAAATACATCTGGACCTGACTGTATGAGCTGTTGTTTTAGGTCTGTCATGTATCAAGTCCACACGGAAGTGTTGATCGATCGAGCGATAGATTTATTTATTGCATTACTGGTGACATTTGAAAAATGAATCTTGCTTATTTGATTATATATGTGGACCAGTCAGACAACTGCCTTCACTACCTGGATTTGTCTTTTCTGGTGCAGCTCCTCTGAAGGACAGCTCTCTTCTTCACTGTTGTAAACCCGTCTTGACAAGATGCTGCGTTGTTTACATATTATTCCACTGTTTCTTCCATGCATGCAGGCAGAGTTAAGGAAGCAGCATTCATTATTGATCAGGCTATTTCCAAATGTCCTTACTGAATAATAAACAGTTGTTTATAGACAGTCGGTGCATTAGTGTCAGAAGGAGCGCCAGGCGGACAGCAAAGGCCTATCAGTCAACATCACTCCCAACGTAACAAGACTGATTATAGGTTATTATTAAGCTGTATTGATTACTGCCAGGGGGGCCTAAGTGTGCTGGAGAGAGACTGCTGAACTGTATAAGGAGATAGTGTTATGGCTCTCTGCACTATAGTACACTGTACTGTGGTTCAGTGTTTACCATCATGCTACAGTTTTCTGTGTGTCAGGAAAATCACATTTACCATCACATTCCATCAGTAGTTTTGAGTTTTTATTGTCATAATAATTATGGCTGTCTGTGTATTAAATACATTTTTGAAGTGGTACCACTGTGGCAGATGCCAGAGCCACCCTATACACCACGTTTAGGGGAAGAGGGACTTAAAGGCACTGGAAGCCATGTGGGTAACCTAGTCTTTACCACTCTGTCCACACACACACACACAAAAACTATGACAAGCACATACACTATATTCTCTTCTCCACACCAATCATTATACCCATCCTGCCCACCGCTTGAGAGTCCTCAGGTCTACAGAACATACTTAGTTGTGGTTGAAGAAGCACTTATATACACTCAGCACTCTTCCATTCCCTGCCCAAGACAATGTCTTTCTGGTGGAGGAGATCTTCTTTTATGAACTTCCTGTGATCATCCATCAGCCTTCTAAAAAGAAATGGGTGGATATGGTGGCCACAGTCTGTAACCTCAAGAAGAGCCTAATGCAAAGCGCCTTTCTTGGCCAGCTCCTCAGCCACTGTTGCATCAGAAGTGATTCCATCAATTATTAATGCTCCATTGGGTTTAATATTTAATGGTGGCGACATGTAATTTACACTTATACTCGAGAAATCACGGGGTACAGACCAAAATAAACAAGTGTATTTATTCCAAAGAGTGCAGTGGGTGTTACATGAATCCCATCTAGGGGGCTCCAATTTCACTAATAATGTCCACTTTAAAGCAGCAACTGTGTGCTTGATTTGATTCGTATTGGAAGAGTTTGGAAACAGCTGATTTAATGCATCATTCACCATCGTGAACCAAATGAATTAAATTTTAAAGAAAAAAAAAATCTTTTTCCTTTAGCACAGTTGAAACTAGTGGAATATTTATGGCTTCATAGAAAACAGCTTTTGATAAAACTCTGTAGGGGCTACTATTTTAATACTACACAGCCCAAAGCAAAAAGTCCCTCTGAGCTTAAAATATCACACTGTAAAATATCTACTAGTAGCATGTGGCAAAACACCAAAACAAAGAATCTGTTGCTCTGGGTGCTTTCCTCACATCTTGCAGTCAAGCATATGTGCATCCACTCCATTAGCCATATCTATGCCACTATTACCTGGCTGCATAATGCCAACTGACCATTATTCTACATCCAGCCATACAGAGGTCCTATTTATCCGGACCAAAGCAAAACAGCTGTCTGTCGTGAACCTTTGCAGCCAGCAAGGTTTCAGCACGTTGTAGCTCATTTTTGATTAAACTGTCCCTGTTTGCCAGTGACTCAGCTGGACTGAGCTGTGGCAGTAACCAGAAATGAGGTGGTAAACTTTGAGTTAACACCTTTTAGGGTTACAGATGATGTGAACATGTGTTATGAATTTGGGGAGCTGCATACTGCCATAAGCGCAACACAGTGACCTCTGACATGTGTAACACCTCCTAATTTGTCCTGAGGAGAAGTTAACGAGGCCTACTGGGGAGAGCTTCATTAAAGTATTGGGCACTGGAAGCCTTGCTGACAGTGACAAGTGAGGAGCCTGTGTGTATGTTTGATGATTTTATAGAGTTAATAGTGTTTTTTTTTAATGATTTTGGTATTTTATGTTTTATGTTCAAACAATGGCTAATTGCATCAGCAAAATGTGGTATACAGTATATATTGTATAATTATGAAGTCAAAACGTTAACACAGAGAGATTCCACACACGAACGGAAATAAAATATGAATAACCTGAATGAAAAACAAAATGATAAATGCAGCATTTCATATTTAGAGCCGGATAATTGTATATTCTACTGTGGATGTGTTCGTGTGTATACCTTTATCAGCCTGCAGGAGTCAAATAAGTCTCCAGAACAGATCCATCTAAATTGAGATTTTAATTGAAGTTAAAGCAGCAATACCACAATATATAACACTACCTCAAGAAAAAACACCTTGATTTCAAAATATTACATAAATGTAAATATTACTTACTTAATGTATTATTTATTGTATGTATTATTGGTTCATTATTACTGATGCATAAATATGAAAACGGCACATTAATGATGAAGTTGGTCGAGTTGTAGATTACTTTAAATACTTATAGTTTAGGGCTGTTTAATCAATTAATTAATTTATTTATTAATGCATCATTATAAAATTAAATAATATGTTTTGAATGATATATTTAACTTGAAAAATCAATAGTTACTCCAGTTGTTAAATAAATGTAGTAAAAATATTAACAATAATAATGAAAATCAAACGGAAATACTCAAAGAACAGAAGCTGTACAGTATTGAGCTAATCTACCGAGTTACCTTCCACCACTTACAGCGCGTAAAAATAAAAACAAATGTTTAGTTATGGCCAATTAGTCTCCTGCAGCATTATGCTTAGAGAGTGCATCCTGCAAACTGTGTCAGAGACAACAGCAGAATCCAGGTTGAGGAATATTACATGTTGATCTGGTCGATTGTATTCACTTGTAGTTAACTTGGCAGTAACATATGCTGTACATCCACATGACTGTATATATGTACACATACAGTATGTGTGTGCACATGCCTTGATGCCACTCACCACTGGTGTGAGTTATCAGTTAACTCTGAAGGTGTCAGATGGAAAGGTGAACAACACCGAGCAGAATTAATTACTAGAAACTCACATGTTCAACCATCCGTTAGGTTTCCTATGATCATATGACTTTTCCTTAAATTCACCTCTCATGCACCCAGAGAAGTGAAACCACAGCATATGCTTCCAGGGCAGTGAGCTTACCACTGATAAACATTCCTCAGACTGTGGTGGAAACAGGTTTTTTTTTTTTTTTTAAAGCTGCTGTGTGTGCCTTTGTCAGCCAGGAGCCTTTGACTACAACTGAGGAGGAATGCATGTAAAGCTTTGTGGCCCTTTTTCAGCTTCTTTACCACTGGAGGGCACTGCTCTGTCTGTCTTCATACAGAGTGCTCTTTGTTGGAAAATGCTTTCGCCACAGACACAGGGCATGAAGAAGATTAACGGGATAAAGTAAGGGTATATTAGATATTTGCCACATTTTGCATCATGTGTTAAGTAAGTTTTAGCACAGTGTAAAAATTTTTCTCTACAGCCTTGGGCTTTAGAGCGCATGTGTTACGGACAGTATGATCACTCAGTGTTGTTTACTGCTTTACTTCTAATGTGTTTTATATATATTGATACACAGAAAAAATGTGACCAACATGACAACTAAGTGGAGTGTTTATTATAATTAATGTTTAAGAAAAGGGCTGTTTTGTGGTGTTAAATACTTGTGCTTACCAAAATGAAAAACAACACACAAACACACAAATGCCACACAGCATGAAGCCCTCTCTGCCACAAAGCTTGCAGCCATGTTTTTCTATTTCCTATTTTTTTCTCCTTCTCAGGCAAACTGCAGGAGGGTTGCCTACACTGGAATGCTACCGGGTTTGAGTTGTTTCAAATGAAATAGTTTGGCCTCAACACCTCCGCCCCCTCCAGCCACAATGTCACAAACACTTACATCCTTGATGGAGAGAAAAAAAAAAACACAGTGTGCAATGGCGGTTGGCAGTGATAAAGTGCAAAAAATGAGGCAGCTGCAGAGCCAGACCAGATCTGCTGACTCAGGTTTTAGACTCCTAGTGTTAATGCTACAAGTGCTACTGCAGGATGGACCTTGATTGCTGGAAAAAGAATTGTTGAGTGGGTCAGATTGAAGAGAACTGGTGGTCAGTAATTACAGAAAATCACAGGATGGGAAAGCAAATAAAGTGTTTGACACGTGTCTAATATAGGTGGAAAGGCAAGGATGAAAATTGGAGAAGGGTTGGTGTGCAGGGTGATGAGCAAAGTGATAAAAAACAGAGAAGAAAGACTGGAGGACAAGTTGGAAAAACCATCTGAGACACAGTAGTATTCTGCATGACTGATAGCCCTTAATCAGTGGCTATGATACAATGATGAAGATCCAAACCACCGGCTGCCCTGCACGTCTTCCTATACACAGTGCTGGAACTGACGCCTGCAGAAGCTCTGGCTTTATTGGAGGTGGGCAGACGTTCAAGTTTTTCTTTGACGCTCCACCCCGCAAGCCGCTTTTATGGGGCTGTTTACTAGCATGGGCTTCCAGAGATCTTTATCCAGTGTGCCTTTGATTTGCCAGAGCTCTCATCCCACATCCCATGCAGCGGCAGAGACACGGGCCTTTCAAGATGCACAAATAGAAATCTGGGAGTCATTTCACAGTTAGAACCGCACCCCCCACCCCCACCCCCATTCACCCCCTTCATTTTATTCCTTTACTCCCCCCGTCTCTTTCTCCACATCTTCAGATATAATTACGGCGTCTCTTTGCAGATGTTCCTCCTCTTCTCTTCTTCCCATCTTCTAGATTTGAGGATATGACTGTATGACTGTTGCACCAGAGACATTATGACAATGGCCACACGATTAGTAAAACATGATCCTGTCTGATCACCTCCAAAGCAATAGTAACTAATAAATGGAAATGGAATCGCAAGACAGCAACTATAACATACTGTTAATTTCACTTATTTCCTATGAAAATGGCTGTATTACAAAGGCAAATACGTAGCAGCTGGAGTAGCTTCTGGGGCTTCTACTGTACAACGTAGGTGGTCAAAATCTCACTGCGTTCCACATAAGACACACAAACATAGCAAGAAAACACTTCTTCATAATCCTGCAACAATTAAAACTGTGCTTTTCAACTTTTCAAAGGATGTCAAGAGAGAAAACAGTTCAAAACCACTTCCGTCAATCCAGACCAAAACAGCAAAAAGACCCATCAGAGAAAAAATATCAAATAAGAAAAGTACAGGGTCGAGAAAGTAAAGTCAATACACACACTGCATATAGCTCTGCTCCAAGGATGACCATTGGACAGGGTGCAATTATCCTGCGCTGACACAAAAACACAGTAGCTGTAACATTTACCCATTGTTAACACCAACCTCTGTTGGCTGGGCCGAGCACAGCTCCTCCCACGGGAGGAGAGAAACCGGACCTGACCAGACGAGGCCGGAACACCCAATCACGACTGGCCACAACCACCCCTGTCATGTGACCAAGGTCAACAGGAAGTTTCAGAATGAGAGAAATAACATTGGGCAGGTTAAGGACACCACTGAGTGAACCTTCCTCTCCTATTCCCACTCTTATTTTATTTGCCATTCATCAAAGAGCCAGAAACAACTGCTACATCCCAGGTAGTCAGGCAGACAATCCTCAGGTGTGCCTACTCAGCAACTTGGTGACAGCCAACCTAAAAGCTGCCAGTTTTAAGTTCAAAATACAGAAACTGAAAAACAGCGGCTCCCAGCTGTGAGTAGGAAGCAAGGGAGTGAGTCTGGGCAAGAACACCTCTCTGAGGAGTAATTCATGAACTGCCACAGTCCAGCTGAAAGGTGTGATTTGGCATGAAGCAGGTGAAGGGTTCTGCATGGTAGACAGGGGCAGGAAGCTCTAACTGAGAGAGCAAGGGTCAGCAAGTCTATATAACGGTTTGCGAGAGAGAGAGAAATGTAACTGAAACACAGAGCCTCTCGCTTGTTATCCTCCTGTGGTTTCCTTCCTAAGTTCCCCAGCGCCTAAACCCCCATGCAAACAGCTTCCCTTTTACTTCTGCCCTCCAAACCGTCCTCTCCCCCACTCTCTCCTCCTTCAACCTCTTTTTCTTTCTTTTTCTTTTGCGGTAAAAAAAAGATGATGCTTTTACTCGGGTAAGGTTGTGGCCCTGGCTCCGCTCCATGGGAGGAGATGCGGTTTCTCCAGCTGCTGTGAATCCTGCGAAGGTCTGCGCATGAAACCATGCTTAATTTGCGTGGTCGAGGCCATGATACACCCCCAACTCCACTCCACTCCATCATCTCTCTCAATATTTTGTTTCCCTTCACCATTTCTATGTATTATCACCCTACCATAATTTCTCTGTTCCCGCTTTTGGACCAAAACAACTAATTTGGCCGTCATATTGCTAAAAGACATTATGTACTATATCATCTTGAGTATAAATTTTTTTTCTGTACATAACATTTGAAAAAGTCGAGAGTTGCTGAGAGTTTGACAAGAAGAATGATTCCACTCTTCTATCTCCACAGTAATAATGAAGCTGGAGCTGCTGATTGCACAGGTAAGACTGAAAGAAAATCCTCCTGTTAGTGCCGCTAAAACTCACTAATTAAGTTCTTACATCTTGTTTGATTATTCTCTACAAAATCTGAATAGTCAAACATTATTTTATCGTTTTATAGGTTGTTGTTTTTTTTTTCTACACTTGAAAGCACATTTAGACAAGCAAAACAAATTTACATAATGAATTGACTGATGTATTTTCTGTCTCAGTTTCATGAGACAAAAGTCACAGATAAAGACAATCTGATCCTTGGCCAAATTTTTGGGGAGCCCTTCCCAGCAGGATTAGTCTGAGGTCATTTTATACTCAGCCAACACAGTAATTTAGCTTTACATCTTTTGATTGTCAAAGTAAAGGTTCTGCACATGTCAAACTAAAAGTATAATTTAACTAAATGAGACTATGAATGCCAAGAGACCAAGCACAACCAATTAGTGAAGAAAAACTGCAGACAAATAGAGCCCTTTCATATGAGCTGAGACACTGCCATGTCCACATATAAGTCTCATTTACATCTCCTGCACTAAACACTGCCTACTGTGCTGATCAAAACATTACATAAGACTGGTGTGGTAGTAGGTTAGGAAGTCTGGCTGGGATCCAGTGGTTTTCTAGAGGCCCTGGTTTCTCTCTGTACATTAGCCAGGATATTAAAGGAAATGCAGGCCGCCACAGGCTCCACTGCTGTGGTTTGCCATCAGCCGGAGCAAATCTGTGTGTTCTAGTGGCACACTCTCTGCCCGGTCTTGACATGAGGACTGCGTGTGTGTTGTGGGGAGAGTGGGGGGAGTCAGTAGGACAACTGCATGACCACTGTGTTCCGTTCTGTGTGGCCTGTCGGCAGCCGGTCGCTATAGTAATGCTCACTCACTACACATAATAGTTACACAGACAAAGAGGCAGGCAGTGAAGGACACACGCACACACACTTGGGCCCCTGTGTGTTCACGAACCATTAGCATAGCTGCACTGTGGGCTAATTGGCTGTGGCAGTGTTTGCTAGAGACTGGCTGGGTGGGACAGGTAACATTCAATTAAGTAATAGAAGAGAACACAAAAAGACACCAGTGTTGCGTTGCTAAGCAAACACGACACACTCCACGGGAGGACAGACAGTGAGTGGAAGCATGGAGACCCACCCCTCCTACGAAGTTTAAACAGAAAAGCTTCCCACCTCATCATGGCGCTGTTTTATTTAACTGAATACCACCCAGTGTGTGTGTGTGTGTGTGAGTGTGAGAAATACACACCTGTGAGAATGTTGATGAACATTCGCATGTGACTCAAAGTATGTGTGTGTTTTCATACTTACACTACTAATAGTTGAATATGTATATATGTACTGTGTGTGAGTGTCTGCAGATTGTCTCTTAATATACTTAAGCTGTGAAAAACCCCAAAGTCTTTGGCAAGGTCTCACACACACTTTTTCTCCTTCCTTCCTCTCACCAGAACCATTTATCAGAGCAGAACAGGGGCAGCTTGCGTGTCGTAAGCCTCTTTGGAGCCACAAACAAATCAAGCAGGGCTCTCCATCAAATGAACTCCCCACTCGACTGGCGGTTACATAAAGGTTTACTCACTTGCTGTGTAAGAGCATGTTTCAGTGGGAATGGCTTCTGATTGAATACATCCATTCGAAGCAGCGCAGGGGAAGAAAAATGACTAAGACTCATAGAAGTGGGGTAATTGTCAAACTTTTTTTTTTACTTCTCCATATGTTGAAGTATTCAGAGGTTTTATGAGTATGGGCGATTCTTTTATTACATCACAGGTGGGAGTTCTGCCAGGTTGAGCTGCAAGTCAGCTACACATTGACACTTTATGAGTGAGATTGTAAAAGGTAAAATAAGTCAAACTTGCTGCTGTGCCATGTTACCATATTGCTGTACCGACGTCCTATGCCAACTAGAACTCAACACTGTGCACTATGCACTTGCTTAATTTCCTAAAAACATTGAAGATGCATTTTAAGATTTTCATACACTCAAAATTTTGAATACTGATGTACAATTGGCATATATCGCCCTGCACATAGTATGGCGCTATTAAAGTGTGATACTACACTAATTGCCTAAGCAAACAAATGCATTATTTGACAAACATTTCAACATCGACACACTGTGCATGTCTTCACAGGAAATGTGTGGTGTAAGTACAAAGTTTATAACATGAGTCATCGTTACTGTGCTTGCAGGAATGTGTCCATGCACAGACAGACAAAAACACAGACACCACCATGGCGACACAACAATAATACAGTCAGCATGCACCATAGTGCTGGGACAAAATAACAACTAGGACACAAGTGTGAAACATTTTCATCCCTATTAGTTTGTATTTGAAAATAAATTAATCTTTTTGTATAGAGGTTGAAACAACATGTTTTTGTCATACTCCATCACAAGAGCCTGTTAAATGAACGTCCCAACACTGGCCAGATACAGTAAAGCCAGGAACCTATTTTCTTTTTGGACCAGAAGATAACTAATCAATAATACCACTCTTCACCCTGCCCTCTTGCCAACCCTGACCAACCCACTATCTGCAGCTAACAGGAGTGGTCTTTGTTGTGCTATGACCGCCCTCTCTCTCCAACAGCATGGTCATTGCTGACTGTGACCACAGGGACCACCAGGAGGGACTATTCACAATCTGGGGATCCACAGGCTTGACAAAGACTCAGGTCAGGGCAAAATACACAAACAGACGGAGAAAAAAGGTTTAGCCTTCTGCTCTGTGGTGAAGCTACAGCTGGAAGAGTCACTCTGGAACTTGACCTTCACCTCTGGACCTGACCATGGCTTTGGAGAATAGAGAGGGGGCCGTGCCCTGCGCTGACTTCTGTGACTCTATTGGTAATGGCATTGATTACTTCCCCTGGACTTGAGGATGTGTGAGTGTGTATTAGCGCAGGCACCACCGGGTGTGCGCAGTGCTAAAAGATGAAACGAGCTGATGGATTTATGGGGACAAGATGGATGCTGTACGGCTCTGTTGAGTATTTTGAATGATTCATGGTGATGACAAACACTAACTACCTCTTGGTCCCTACAACCTCTCAGCTTCATCTCCCACCCCTCCCTTGTGGAGGACAAAGGGGCTTTTAGAACCCTGATGAGGATGTAGTCAGAGTCATGGGGTGACTCTCTCTGTATCTCATCTCAATTATTGCTGTCATTAAGGCAGAAAGGACTTTGAGGAGGAGGCAACCCAGAGTGACACTTAACCTTTTCGAAAGCTGCTTTTAATTGGGCTGAAAAGTATAGAAATGTTTCAACGTTAAAACTTCTGAAAGAGGCAATTAGTATAAATATCAGTCAAATCCATTAAGAAAAAATACCTTTTCCAAACCTGAATTATAAATTATGCATGTGTTGGTTGTCATTAATCATGAGCTAATATACTGCACAACTCCTAACACATTCAGCTGAACTCATTGCTGCCGAAGTTCATCAGCACAGGATGGCATGACTATAAATGATCTATAAGTGTTTGTCTAAACGACAGGCTGTAATTTGAAATGAAATGTATGCTCATACATAGTGAGTCTGGTCTCCCAGGGCCACTAGTGAACATTAGAGAGGCCTACAACTCACACTACACATCAATATTTAAGGACACACTGGGACTCTTCCATTTGACATCCCAAAGGGGAAGATGCAGGCCCATATTCCCTCACTCTTTCCTTTGCACTCTCTCCTAACCCTGACCTCTGTCATCCCCTTGCACTTCCGTTCCTTCCCTCGCTTCTTTGTGAATCTCTCTTTTGTTCTTTCTGGCACACTTCGCAATCTAAATTCTTCTTCCCTTATCCGCTTGTCTCACGCTTGCCCGCCGCCTCTTCTTTCTGTGGTTCCTCAGAGCTCAGGAGCCACTGAAGCAGATAAAGGGACGTGCACTTGTCTTTTCCCCTCTCCCATTGCCCTGCCCAGCCAGCAGCCTGCCAGTGTATGGAGGAGATTGAGATGCGGCTGACAGTGCTGCAGCTGGTTCTTCTTTGGCTCTAATCACTCCCAGAGAGCCGACAGTGGTTTGATTTGGTTTTTTACAGCCTGGCCTTATTTTTCACATCAGCGACATGAATGCCCCTCACCCCCCACAACACTTTTGATCAAATTTGCACCATATGCCTTTGAAGGGAGCTGAACTGACTGGCGGGCGTGCTTCTTTTTAACTTCCCTTCCCAGTGCGAGTGGTTTGATCAGGCCCCAGCCCTGATGGAGGTAGCTCTCCAATCCTAAAAGAGTATTATGTTCCCCAAATTGCCTGACTGGAGATAATGAGGGGCTGTGATTTTTTGGAGCAGCGTTCAAATCTGGAAAGAGGAGACAGGGACTTGACTAAGGACATGATCACTAGAGCGTTCCTACAAAATCAGATTCTAGAGGTTGAAATAGGAAGATATGGTCATCAAGGGGAAGGCCTGTAGCCTGATGTCTGCCCTTCTACACTTTCCAATTCTTTCTCACTGCTGTAGCTGATAGGATTAAAAGAGTTTTATTTCACCTTGAATTACCACTGTGCACACCATACAGTGTAATCCATATTGAAAGACTTCTGGGAAGAGTTTGGTCAAATGGGGAAAGGAAAGAGGGAGGATGGTGGGCTGATTGCTGAAATGAATGCCGTGTTGCACCCATATCTTTGTCGCAATGCAATCCTTCCATCCTTCAGAAGCTAATCAATGCCCTTATCAACTGTTTCATCTGGCTGACGGGCCAAATTAGCCTCTGGCAATTCATAGAGTGACGCACAGTTTGTGTAATCAGAGGACAATCAACATCTAAGAAACAAGAGTATCCACTGGAAAAAACAGTGAGTAGAACATTTAAGTAGAGAAATGGCCGGTGACAGAAACAGATGAAGATGATGATAAAGATCCAAGTCAACTAATTGCAACCTATAACCAATCAGTATACACAGGTACTGAAAGACACCTAATACCCTACAGTAGGTAACCCTGACACTTGCATATAGTGTAGTAAAGCAGAATTAGATGCTTTTGTGGCGGCATGATAGCTCAGTGGGTAGAGCAGTCGTCTTCCAACCCAAGGGTGAGCGGTTCGGTCTCAGTCCTGGCAAGCTACATGTCGAGGTGCCCTTGGACAAGACACCGAAACCCCATAGTAGCGCTGACACAGGTCTAGCAGCTGTCCAAACAACAATTTCCCCAAGGGGGATCAATAAAGTATCAATTATTATTATTTGTATGAGCTTGAAAAGACAGACGCTGTATGAGAGGAACAATATTTTAAGTACCAGAAAGCTGATCCAACTAAGTCTGTAGTGTCTGGATACTCTTCTCCACACAGTCAGATCATCCTCATACACACATAGTGACACTGCTTCTACACTATCTGCCAAATACATGCACATGTGTCGAAGACCAATAAAACGATCAATTAACAAACTGTGAGAGTACATGGGAGTTTTATTCCACTCATGCTGACATTTTTGCCAATGCTGAAAGAGCTCAGAAGGTCAACTGTAATAGCATGTCTTATTTCCTCCTCCTCCTGCTCCTTCTCCTTGTCAGTGGCACTCAGAATCTGGTTCCGCTTCTCCACTGGCTGTCATAGAGGTTTCCAAACAGCTGGGGAGGTTTAACGGCTGGAAAACAATAACTTGTGTCTTTTCTTCAGCTCACAGACAGTGTCTTTTGGCTTGAGTCTTTGCTAAAGTAGTAAGTAAAGAGTTACAGTAAGGGCCTTGAGGGACAATCCATCTTTAATTACTCAGCTGACAGTAACAATAAGCTGATCAAGAGAATAAACACTTCTGCGTTCATACTGGTGGGGAGTGATGGCACAGTACCAGTTGGACTGTGGGAAGTGTGTAGCCTAGCCTAAGACCGGCCTAAGGTGAATAACATCTATCTATGTTTAAAGAATGTGAATCCTGCCATGTGGAAGTGTAGTTAAACATCAGCTAATATGCTGGCTGGCTGTTCTGACAACAGTGGGGCTGGGAATCATTAATGAACAGTAATGAACAGTGCAGAGACATGCTGTAACAGATGAGTTTGTGTATGTGTATGTGCACAGAAAGCATCTTCAACATGCTGTGTGCAGTATGCCTATCAGCAAGCCATCGCTATTGATTTATTAATGCTAGAGAATGCTGCTGCGCTAATTGAATTGAGATCCAGGAAGTCAGTTAATGTAGCTGACAGCGATACAGGAATTTAATCTCCCCAGTGCACAGAATTATGACTCTTCTCTATCTGCACTGTCAGAAGGATAAACATTAAATCAATCTTTTCTACAATGGGCCCCACTCAGAGCTTGTGCAGGATGGATAGTAACACCCTCTCTCTGTCTTAAACCATCAACAATCACTACTGAAGCTGTTCAATTGGTTCATTGTCTTTTCCCTTCAAAGATAAATCAAAGTTCTGGAAAAGGCTGCAGCCCAAAGCAGATGTAGTATTGAAACCCCATAATCATAAAACCTGTCATTATAAAAAGACAATGAACTTGCTATAGCCAAATCACTTGTAACCCAATAGTTTATAGCCACCTACATTGTCCATTTCAGGGCAATCACTCTTAGGCTACACACTTCAAAATCTACTTCCTGAAGTCCAGCCCAGTCCAGCTGGTGCTGTGCCATCACTCCCCACCAGTGTGTACCCTTTAAAGAGTCAGCGATTCTATGCATAAGACCACCACTCCAACAACCGCTATAAGAATAACTGAACTGCCCCCGCAGAGAGGCTCCGACATAAAGTCATTTTAATATAGACCTGGTTTAATGTATATGTGTTTGTACAGCTGCTATTTAGGAGCTGTCTGAGGGCAAAGGAAAGCCGTATAGTCAGGTCTCTGACAGCACTGTGAGGCAGACTGTCCAGAAGAGCTAAAGCACACACGTCGGCAGGCAAGCCAGGCAGGGGCCTGAGGCCAAACCACTACAGTGTACTCAAAGGCACCACCACCCAGCCAGCCAAGGTGTGTGGGCTTGCTGGCTAGGACTGGATGACCCTGGACAGTCAGCATGTATATGTGCACACACTGGACAAATGCAAGTCAACCATACTGTTCATCCAGTACATGAGAGGACACATATAGCCTTCTCAACGCGAAGGTGCAATACAGCATAGAGAAGGAGAGATAAACAGAGAGAAGACGAGGATGAATATATTATATATTTATAATATGACCAGGCAAGGGTAGAAAAGAAAAACAATTTTTTTGCTCTTTCTGTTTCTCCTCTCAGTGGTTAATGGATACATGAGTTATATACAGTACTTATTTTAGTCCCTTTAATCATGAGTTTTTATCGCATGTTCTGCCAAGACCTTCCACCAGTTACTGGTCATGCCTGCCAAGAGAAATGAATGAAAATGTAGAGAAACCAAATATTGTAGAGCCATGGCTCAGAAGTCAAAACCCATCTTTCCCTTCCCCTTTGAAGACTTACGCTATAAAAGAAACACCTAACTGGGAGAAGGTATTGTCTTCACAGTGTGAGAATGAGAGATTAGGAAAAAAAATTGCATTTGTGTTTAGTGATATGATAGCATTTAATGTTTTTTTTTTGGCCTGGTAGCTCAACGGGATAAGCAGCAGACTGGGATGCAGAAGGTGGCAGGTTCGAATCCCAGCCCAGACCAGGTGTGTCCTTGAGCAAGGTTCTCTGCGCTAGCTCCTTGTAAGTCGCTTTGGATAAAAGCGTCTGCCAAGCAAAGTAAAGTAATGTGGTTAATATTACCTGGCTAATGCTTGTGTAACATAAGCTCACAAAAGCTTTGCAAAGATAAAAGTGGCAGTGTCAACGTCTTCAGTTTATCGGGCTTAAGAACAGAAAAGTCAACATCATTAATCATTTTCTGACACGCCTTGATCTGTGAGAGTAAAAAAATGCTAAAGTAATTCTTGTTCTACACACAACATCCACAAAGAGAGGAGAGAAGATGAGCAAAGCACTTACATACATGGTTCAACATTCAAATAAATGAGAAAGCATCTCAGTAAACATTCTCAGCAATGAAATGCAGTGCAACAATCAGAGGTGTCAACCATTATCGGAGTGTGTCTTTAATGGATGGAAAGCCTGTGGAGTGGATGAGTGTCTCTGGTCAGATATGATCTGTAGCCCGCTGCATTAGATGGGGTCAGGGCTGCGGCCACTGAAGCTCTCAGGCCTGACGAGTAGTACTTAATGCTCAAGGGGAGTGGTGGACCTTCCTGCCCACAACGTCCTACCCTGTGCCCCCTGGAAAACCACAGCTGACCATCGGGGCACTGAGAAATGAAACCGATAAAACCACGGGCCAGGCGAGAACAGCACGGCAGCCGACAAAGAGGCGGAAAAAACAAGGAGTCGGGCCTTTTGGCAGCTTGGTGGTTGGCGCTGATGGAGGTATTAAGATATTAATTGCTTTTTGACATGATTTTGTTAAGGGAGGAGGGCAGGCCTGTGGCTTCGCACAAAGCAGCAGTATAATGGTGGAGAAGCCTGAGCGAGCAGGAAGAGTCTGGCTTGGGCCTCCATGCTGGAAGGGAGAAACCGGACAAGAGTTTTCACACACGCAGCCTTAAGACGACAGACTTTGATAACACACCCAACATTGCTAGCAAATTAAAATAAAAAAATTACATTTCATACAGTTTAATTTTTATATTTACAGTTGAATAATTGCTGAAATAGTTGCAGATATGAAAGGGCAAAGTACAAGTGAAAAAAGGATGTGCACCACTCATTAAAGGAGTAGTTCACTTTTTCACTTTCTTGCCTGGAATTAGTTAGTTAGTTTAAACATTAAAAAATTAAGTTACAGTAAGCAGCCAGTTAGCAGACAGAAAAAGATACCCTGGCCCTGTCCAAAGGTAACAAAATCAAAAGTGCACTATGTGGCTAGTCAAAGTTAAAGTAATAAAACTGTACTCTACGCACAGAGGTCTAAATGTGCCTCCCATAGTAGAACAGCTTAACCCCACTGAGGTGGTAGTGCGTCAGCTAGGGGTGCAGCCTGCGTACACGACAGCAGACATAAACAGCAGCGCAGCAGCCCTGACGCAAGGCCACAGGCTCACACACACTCAGAGAAAGGCTAAGGTTGCACTGGGAGAAGTGAATCACCAAGCCTGGTGATTCAAGACACAAAACCTATACTTATGGGCTGCTGTGTTCATGAAACTGTACTCCGCTCTATGTGTGTGTGGGAGTGGCGTGTGTCGATGCATATACGTATACAGAGCAGGCAGCTGCCAGGGGATGGGCAAGGAGCATTACCATCAGCATCTCTGTGGATCAAGGAGAAGCCCCCAGTAATCCTGGCCTCTCTCCAGGCTCCCACACACCGCAATTAGGATTAATCCTCCCCTCCTCCCTGCAACCAGCAGAACAACAGGGAACACTGGTGTGTGCACATGTGTTTGTTTGTGTCTATATGGGTGTGTGGTGTGGCTATGGGGGGCAATTAGCCAACTTTGTGCTTGGAGTGGAGATTCCCCCCTAAAACCACCAGGCGACCACTAGGCTGTGGGACTTGGTGTATGGTGCACGGGCATGCACACACACACACACACACACGCACTACACATGATACACACACATGCACTTGAAATATGAAGGGAGAGTAAATCAACCAAAGTGGTAGAGATATAAACAACTGTTTGACCAGTGGCCACATAATTGACTGTAAAGCAAGAAGAGTTCTCTCTATCTGCGTTTTCTCCACGGTATTTTACCACCACCGTCCCTGTGTGCAAATTATTTAAACTTACCACAATAGTAAGTTAAATAGTTAATCAATCTATTTTTAAATAACGTTTTCTGTATTATTCTTGAAATAGTAACAGTGGAGTGTAGAGTACAGGGTGTGAAAACTGATATACAGTAAATGTGTCTCTAAAGGTTTAATATAGCTTCCACTTGACAGATTACCAGCAAACAGCTAACACACTGCTGCTGAGTAAAGATTAAACAACTGCAGGGCAAACACAACCCACGGGGTCACTGTGCAGAGGCTTAGTACTCAGAGAAAATACATGCAGGTGTATTATATATATATATATATATCTAACAGAGTTCTTAAGTTATCTTATTCCTTTATTAATAATAAGAATATGGATATTTTTATTGTTATTCGAGAACGTTATCCATAAAAGGGACAATTCAGATCATAGCATTAATAGAGTCAACAACAATAATAAAATTAAAGCACAATCAGGAAGAATACACATTAAACACAAAATATAAGTTAGGTAAATAAAAACATACATAAAACAACATAATTAAAAGACCAAAAGAAGTTAAAAGATCAAATCAGCCCTCCCTCCTCATACTCTGCTCAGCCCAGTGCTTTAGGTAGTCGTCATTATGAAATTACAATAAAGGAGAATTATAATAATACTAATGAGGCAGAAATAACTGAGAGCCTCACTCAGAAACCTTTAGACGAGAATATCTCTGTCCTGCTGACAGTGCCGTTCAGTAAGCTTTGGCAGCAGCTCAGCATTATTCGAGTAAACTAATATCAGAAACACTTGTATACTGTAAGTTTACCTATAGGTGCCTGCGTCTTTCAGATCCAGATTGTTAAAAATTTCACGTCTCAAGCCATAGGCAAGAAAGCCTGGATGACATTACCAGCATTACTTTTTTTAGACTTTGGAAATCTCCCACTAACCACAGAACATATTATATCACTGTTTTTATAAGCTTAGTCGTGCTTATGATGAGTAACCTGAACTTTTTGTGTACAAGTTTTAGGGATGCCAAAAGGTCAAAGTTATATACATTTGTGGTCATGGGTGAAAGAAAATAACATTTAATGTCAGCAGAAAACTGTAAATGAACTGTGTTTTTCCATGTTCAACACACACTTCCATGCCCCATACGGTGTTTAGAAAGAACAGAGTGTGTATGAAAACTGCTGTCACTAAAACTGTGTCGATCTGACGCTCGTGTTAAACTTCTAATCACAGAAATGCATAATTATTCAATTAGGAAAAATGATGATGGAAGTAGAGATGTGTTATTATCGGCCCAGTGGTAGACACTTATGTTTTCTTTTTCTTCAGAAGCGCCAAAAGTGATTTGCTTGGGCAGTCGAACGCTGGCAATAGATGTAAGGGTCGGTGAGTGTTTTAGTAGAAGCGCCAGAAGGAGATGAGCAGGGTGGGGAGAAGTGTCAGGGTGGAGGGCCAGTCACACAGCAAACCTCAGAGCTCACGCCTTCACAGCAGCGTAGCTACCTTAACTAACCACTTCCTTATAGTATAGGAAGCAAAAATATACATCGTGGCAATATGCATCACTGCTGTTTTTATATTTACACTATCCACTCCCTAATTATATCATCTACAAAGACAAATAAACAGAGCAATACTCCTTCTTTAAACAGCTGCAGTGTTTACAGCTACAATACTTAAAAGCTTTACGGTTAGAGAAAAAAAAAATCCTTCTCAAATTTTCTATTAAACGATCTTTGCCTCACAACCTATTATGGTATTTCCCTTGTAATAAAAAGTCAGTGAGTTTAAAATGTCCCCAATAGGCAGCTGCACGCTACAACTAAAGCGTCAAAATCATTTCCAGACTGCTCCGCTCTGGATCAAGGAGAAAGAGAGGGACGGGGAGAGGAAACCAAGACAAAATAAATTAATTGCAAATGTATCGTAGAGGGGGGCAAAGGGGAAAGATTGGGGCGATTTATCTGTGCTGACGGATAGGGACAGGACCAGAAAGCTGACGGTGAGAGAACGGGGAACAGCGTGAGGCAAGTGAAAGGCAACACAGGTGATGAGGTGCATGGATTCAACCAAGTGAAAGATGGGAAGAGAAAGAAAGAGGGAGCAGCGGGGTGTTACACGGGTAGATATGTCTGAGTGCATCTGAAAGCCAAGGCAGATCTGTTAAGCTTTAAGAAAGCTGACTGCTGGAGGCAGAGAGGGTGGAGGCGGTGGTGGTGGGGGGGTTTGAGTTGGGCTGTGGCTGTGACAGTGATAAACGGCCTGGGGAAATAAGCTATGGAGATCAATCAAACACCTGCCCTGTGCCGCATGAGCTTCACTCAACTCAAACAACATGCGGGAGCAGGAAGTGCAGTGTGCCAGCTCAGGAAAGAGGAGGCAGTTTATACAACTAATGCAATTTATAACAAACTGATTAAAACTGTGTTATTCTAATGACACTGAGATCTATACATACCCTGAAAAAAATGCTTGTTCTTTAGGCATAAAAACAATTATAGTATTTTTCTAGATTTTTCTATAGATTTTATTTGATAGCATTTCCCACCAGTCAATGATACAACTGTGCTAAAATATTTGACATTTTTATTTAAAAAAAAAACAAAAAAAACATGCGAAGATATAACTTCACAGTCTGGGTGACAGTAATAACACTGACATTGTGGTTTCTGTGACATTCATTCCACAGGATTTATAGGTCCCATGGGACTGGAACGTTTTTTTCTAAATCAGTGTTAGAATAATGAAAAACATGAAGGATGCATTCTTCAAACATACAAACAAACAAAAAAAAAAACAGTACGAAGGAATGACAATGGTTCTACTGATGCAGTATCTCAGAAGATTGATTATTGTCCACGAGCAGCAGAAAACATCTAAGTAAAACCCGGAGCACCACACAGCTAGAAGCGAATCTTGTAAACAAAGATCTGTCCTTTAGGAGTCTACACATCCTGCTCTGTTTTTTCCTTCCACTGGCATAATTCAATAAAAGCTTGACAGCAAATATTATTCTGTGTTAGAGAACATTTTATAAGCTTTAAATGGAATCAGGCCTGAAAGTGATGCACACTGGTCCTCTCATGGGGAAAACACAGGAAGAGAAAAACAGAAGGTAAGTGTCTAGATGACTCTGCAAAAGCAACGCTGTGTATTATTTAGCGAATACATGATGCGACTTTACAAAACATCGCTAAAGGTGTTTTAAATTCAAACGGCCTCCCCTCTCCTCCGACATCCTCTGCACCAGACAGACCCAACAGACCTGCCAAAGTGAATTTACCTAGTAAAGTGAATTACAGGGTGATAAACGATACTTTGGCAGCAAGGCAGTAAACTGCTGAGAGAAGCTAAATACTAATGTGATTTGTCAAGGAGTTTATAAGCTGTAAGTGCTGCGATGAAATGACTGGCCCCATTGGAAGAGATAAACACAAAGGGAAAGTCTTTGTTTTGCAGCCTAATCGACCAGTGGAAGGCCAGCAGAGAGAAACTGGTTAACATTTACTGGGCTTATGCTAGTAGGCTAAGTAATACTGCACTCTTTAGTCGAGCAACAACGTCTTAAGATAGATACTAGACTGCTGATGTATGGACTTCTCATGAATAAACATATTCTGGTTTAACCTCTTAATTTCCATATGGGAGGTCTCTTATATCTGGGAAAACTAGATCCTAAAAATATCTCCTTCAACTTACCCCAGACTTACCCGACCTACATGGATGGACACACACACACACACACACACACACACACACACACACACACACACACACACACACACACACACACACAC
>JAUBNQ010000004.1:14063968-14118813 GCA_032353495.1 Ctenopoma kingsleyae | reverse complement strand
CACACACACACACACACACACACACACACACACACACACACACACACACACACACACACACACACACACACTATCACTGTGGCTCTGCTGTGGGAGGCTGAAGTGGCCTTTGTGGGCTGAGCTGAATATCTCCGTCCACTCTGGCAGTGCCTCAGAGTGCCTACTGCCGTCCCAGCCCTGGGCACAGGCTGCCAGCCGGCCCGCCGACCAACCTCCCTGAACCTCTGCCAAGCTCCTGACGCCACCCTGGGTGGTCCCGCTTCATGCGGCTCTGGCAAGGCCCTGCTCAAATCACCCTCCCCCAGTTCCCCTCCTCTCTGGCTCCCTCGACAGCCGCAAACAACCTCGCTGTGTTCCCAATGTGGAGCTCCACTGAGAATCAGTCAATGTTGCAAGTTATATTTTTATCATAAGGGAGGATGTGGATGTGCTGTATTTTTGAGGGTTTTGGAGAAGTGAAAAGTGAAAAAAGAATGTCTGTAGGCAGGGATAAATTTAGTCTGCATATGTGTTTATATATTTGCATGCTTTTTTAGTATAGGTGTTACTGATGGTTCACAGAACGTGAAGGGAAGCAAAGCTGTCTCCATTTCCTTCACTACCACCATTCATCTACCAACATCCAACTTTCTCCCACAGATATATCTAACTCTGTCTCTTTCTGCTACTATCTCCTTCCTCTGTCTCTCACTTAGTCACTGAACCATGACCAAAAGTTAAAATCATCAAGACAGAGAACTGAAATCACTGTTAAGCCGGTCGCTGCCCAGGGTCACAGTGATGAGTTGGAAACTGACTGTCAAATTACACGACGAGGACTTGAGATTCTCCTGTTACAGATATCACAGCAGACAGCCAACAAATCAAGCCTGCTTGAGCCACCACAGAGCTCCCATTCCCCTCTCCCTGCTACGGAGCTGGGAGTCAAGTTCCCGTGGAGCTCTGGAGGTAATTGTGCCAGGCTCCTAATAACCACCTCTATTTTTCTCTATGGCCCAAAGAAAACGCATTCCTTCTCCCGCTCTATCTGTCTTGTCTCTCATCCAGAGATTCATGACTTCTGAGCTTGATTGCTGATGATTAAAATCATTAGAGGTCGTTAGTGGGAGTCACTTACAGCTGAACACGCTGTGAAGGTTGGGTGGGGTTGAGAGGAAAAACGGGATAACAGGGGGCATTGCTGGAGCTGGTGGGGGAGGTGAGTGTAAGGTGTCAAAGGGGAAATGAGTATCGCTCTCTTGTCTGACCTAAACGCAAGCATTATGAGCTCCGAGACCCCAAATGTACATACATCCATCTGCCCCACCCGTCCACAGTCACACACACACTCACCAAAACCACCCAAGCTGCCACTGATACCATCAGCAAAAGTCTCAGAAGAAAAGGGCCAATGTGTGTATTAGTACTGTGTATAATCACAGGGCCTTTGGGGACCCTAATGGATTAGTACACTAACACACTGTCAACTCTGGGCCAAGCTGGGCCCACACAAAACTGCTAACATTGTCAAATGACACAATCACTGTGCTGGAAAAGTCCTAATTGCCCCTGTTAGACATCAACAAAGGACTTCATAATACTCAAATGACTCATTTTTGTGCCCAATGTTTTGAGCCAGTTGATTAGAAAAAGGCAACAATACAAACAGTGTATTTACAACAAGTGATCATCATCAGCTTTATGAAAATGTACTCGCTGTCACAAGTGTGTACGGCTGCTTTATTTTGAACACAGATGCAACACAGATGTGTTTATCTCAGTACACTGCAGCAATAACTGCAGTTGGTTAAAGCAGCCATATATTAACTTGAATGTACTTGAAAACATGTTGGCGTTAGACCGATCCTATCTGTCTGTCAGTGACTGGAGTGGCTGGACAGCTGTTGTAGCCGGTACGTGCTGTGAGTGGATCACTGGGCTGTAAGGCATGAATAATAGATGCTGTTTATGAGTGTATGTTTTCCATCTGACCCCTGGGTCTACAGCAAAAACTGCAGCAGGCCTCTTAAGGGGCAGAGAGTGAGAGTGAGCAAGAGAGAGACAGATGAAGCTCGTCCGGAGAGGCGATGGGTCATTTAGTGTCCAGGGACGCCATATCACCCATCAGTGACATGCTCAATCACGGCTTATAGCTTTATACACACACACAAAAAAAACCTACACACTTCCCTGCTGCTGACACTAAACAGTGAGTGCTGCTTTAGGGAGGCAATGTGGCATTTATGCTACAGTGTGTAATGTCATGATGGCAGCCTTGTACTAAACCTTGGTTTAGTACAAACACACACGTAGTACAAACACACACGTAGTACAAACATAGATATTAACCAGCAAGACATGTTACGAGTTTCTAATATAACTCTGACACACATCAAGCACACAGTGGATGTGTTAATTATTGCGTTGGTGCAGCAGAGATTAAGGCTCCAACTATCAACAGCTAGCTCATTATAAACACATAGGCAACTGGTGCAGGTTGTGAGGCCCAGACAATGGGGTTAACCTGCATCCCCACTGCTGACAATTACCTCACACAGCCCACTGCTGCTTAAGAGGCTGCAAGCCTGAGTGGAGGCCTCTCCCTCATACTGCTCCTAATGACACAGGGGGCAGAAAATGTGTGTTTTACAAGGGTGGTTATGGTCTGTGGGTCCTCGCAGTATTTTCATATGCTGAGAGGTTTTGGTTTGGGGATCAAGAGTAGAGGAGGAAAGAGAAGGGTCGTCACGGCCCTGATCACTCAGCTTGTAAACTTCAGTCGAGCCTTGAACTCCAGTTATCAGCTCTGCAGCCTGTCAGAGGTTTGTACCTTCCTCCTCAGTGAATGTGACTGTGTTGTGCAGTTTGTGAGCAAAGCTTTTGTAAGAATGCCACTAGGTGGCATGGTCACTTTAAGCACACACACAAAGCAAACCATTGAGAAATAAAAACCGCAAATGATCAAGTATGACACACAGCATTGTGATGTTTCATCACAGCTTGATGAGTAAGACGTTTTGCTGTGTATCTGATAAAGTGATAAAAGCTGATACACATGAGAGGTACAATAACACAAAAAAGCACAGAAAAAGAAGTTCCAGAGCATTATGTGAGAAGTGCTGATCTGCGAGATACTTAATGAAACACAGCACGGAGATATGCACTTCGACTATCTTTAGTCTTTGTGCAAGCAACATGATGTAGTCATAAAAGGATGTTATGTCTTCAAACATTGTTCACTGTGTGATTATAACCTGCACGTTCAGCAAAGTCCCTGTGTCAACAATTCTTGGAAAAACTGTGCAGATGTTATCTTAGTGCTATATGAAATTACCTTACAGCAAAAATGATACATATGAAAGATAAATATTCACAGCGTTACAAAAATACTGTATGTACTACTGTATGTATGTGTGTACGTGTGTGTGTGTGTGTGTGTATTCAAATGTGCTTATTTGTTTGTGTGGTTGTCCCAGCATGCAACTGTGTGAATGTGTGTACGGGTGCATATCTGTGACCGTGTCTGTGTGTGATCACAGTTTTAGCCTGCTGAATAATTCAGAGATTCCCCCACACCCTACCCCCCACCCCCAGCGCAAACACTAACACTAACGGAGGGGAACCATTAAAGATCCATGAGGAGATCATTACGGGCCGCCCGGCCTTCTCCTCTGCGGCCGCCCCTTCACTTCCCTGGGGCAACTCCCTCTCTAAACAGTGGGGCCTAAGCCCTCAACATGAGTTCACTCTCCTGCCTGGAGCTGCTGGAGAAGGTGGGGGTCAGAGGTTAGCTAAGCAGAGGCGTGACCCATGGCATTAATGCACTTGTAACACTTTAAAACACTTTGGCGAGAGTTAAACAGAACATGCTCTCAAGGAGGACCACACAGAGGGCCTGCTGGCTACTCTTACTCATTTTTTTCCCCTTTCCCCCTCACTGGCAACTACTGCTCTCACTGTTTCTTTAGCTGCTACTTGGGCTAAGGTTAGAAAAAATGTAGATGTGTAGTTGTCTTCCTTCTTTTGTCCTTTTCTGTTTCATTTCACAGCTAAATTGTGCTCTTTTGTTTATTTAAGTCCATGTCTTTGTAGATTCAAGATTCAAAAGACCTTTATTAACCCCAGAGGGAAACTTTACAACAGCACAGATGCAGCTGTGCTCTTTCAGAACTAGGAAGTAAAGCTATAGAATGTACCCAACAGACAATTAAACAAAGCATTTAAAATATCATCCAAAATGTATGGACATACATGGAATGCACGTCTGGACTGCTACTTGATGAGAGACCCGGATTAAATCAGATTTCTGTGGCTATGAACTATGAATGATAAGCATCATTTCACATGTCCACTCCACGGCGCCCCAGGGGACCTTCTACTACTATCGAGTCATGCAAAACCATCCAGTTGGGCTGAGGGCATCTAGTACACTGCCAGTCAACAATTACCTCACATTGGAGGTCCCCCTGGGTGGCAAATCTAATTAGCCAAGACTCATCACTGGCTGTCCATTCTCTGCCAAGCATCACACACACAGGCTGATATTGTACATCCCAACCACCTCTGAAACACACCCGCAGCTGATTTGATTTGCTTCTGCTCTAACCATGTTGGCTTAAAAAGCTGACTTTTCCATATATTTGGGAAAAATACTCTAAGCACAGAGGGCATTTGTTGCCTCTGTGTAAACTATAGTGAGTTTTATTTGCATATTGTCACTATATGACTTGCACTCAGGTTGATGTTTTAGTTTCAAATTCAGGTGCATGGTAAGGTTTCAAAATCTTGTACATCCCTAACATTTGAATATTCTGTTTTAGCAGATTTTGATAACACTATATCCTCTGTTTCCTTAAATGCAATTGTGGTTACCTGTTGTTGTTGTAAAAAGCATCTTAAGAAGGTCAGGCTGGGGTCATTTTTTACTGATGGTTGAGGTCAGAGTGGCAGAAAGCCACCAGAGTGACAGCTGTCATTTGACCAGTGACTGGAGTCCCTCTTCCCACCAGGAAGCAGAGGTGTGTATGTGTGTGTGTGCTGGAGGCTGTGGAGTGTGTGGTTAACTGGCTGGTCAGTAGTGGGCGTAGAGTGGTCTGGCTCCAGCCACCACGGAGCTCTCAGGCAGCAGTGGCAGCCCAGAGCACTGACAGATAGTGGGCATTATCATTTGTTAAGTGCCCCCTTCGCCTCTTGTCAGTAACACTTAACACTGCCTGTGGTCACTAAATGCTGCTGGACTGCCGGTAGCAAGGTAAAATATTCATTGTCGTGGAGTGGTGGTTTTCCTCTGCAACAACCCTAAAAGCCTGGCTTGGTTTTGTGTTTTTAACCAGGGCCCTAAAACCAGGCCGCACAGGAGTGGCCTTTTACTGGACAACGTAATGGACCTCAACAGTATCTGCTTATCTTACCACAAAATCATGAACACCGAAAAGATTCAGCCACACCGTGGATGAAAGGTCTGCAAATATAGAAAAAAACTGTAATTAAGAAATGAAACATTTCTATCATGTTCATTTTCACTAAATTTGACAATTTGCAAGCCTGCAGTAAACTGTAATTTAACGTAAGCACACATTGCTTTTGGGTTTGAAAGCCGATGTACTTTTTGAGGGGGATTTTGAAACTCCAGAAGTCCAAGAAAAATACACTATATTTCTTATTTAGGTCAGCACGCTTTGGTTTTCCCTTTTTCTGTGAACAAGTGAGTCACCTGTGGTATGTTTGCATTTGGAAGATGTTGCTTCATGAGTGCGTTCACATCGCTGACAGCGGGGGGGACTTCCCAGAAGACCCTAGCAGCTTGTCGCTCCTCTAACCAAACCAAGTGGCATTTACAACTGTGTCAACACACTGGAAAGAAAAAAAACAAAAAACGATTAAGTGTACTTTTTCATTGCTGACTTGTTGTTCAGTGTCTGTTGTGGCCACTGCCTGCAGCGCTGTTGGACATCAAGTCACAGAGTAGTTGAACACGCCATCCATTTTGCTTGGTTTTAATGGGGTCGACATAGGAGCTACCACCTGTGGTGAGTCTGGCATTTAGCAGCCCATAAACTTCTCCCCACCTCTTTCTCTACTTCATGACTCCTCTGTCTTTCTGTCTCCCAGGCTCACACACACACACACACACACATCACAGTTAGTATCAGGTGCTTGTCTCCAATTTTGTCCCATTTCAGTTCTGAGTCTCTGGTGTGTGAGCACCACAGAAACAAGATAGAGGCGAGGGTGGTTTTTCCCCCAGTCGCCTCACAGTGACTCCCTCTTTGGCTCAAAGGGAAACTGAGGCCTGGGGTTGAAGGGTTCTGGTTGATGAAAGCCCTGCCCCTAAGGGTGCTTGGTGGCATAATTGGTCAACCTAGACACAGCTCACAGGAGGCTTGAGGCCAAGCTGAAGCCAGTCTGTGGCAGGTGTGGCTATGGGATATGGGAAAAAACAGCCACATGCACAGCCACACACTGCTGCAGCAGGATGCAATGACTCCCTTACTCTGCAAAAGTGAATTTGGTTATTTATTAAAATAATTCATGGAATATGGAAATGCAGTATGTATGGATGCTCTTGCTTGCTGATGATTATTCAGCCACTCATGTGTGGTGCCACATACTTTTAGAGTGATAATGACAAACCTAAAGACACTATAGCAAATGAGGAGATATTACTTTCATATCAGAATAAAACTGCAGATTTTATACACATGCATTACAGAATGCCTGCAGTATAATAGTACATAAAGCATGGCCTGTTTCACTGAGTGGTTGCACATAACTCAGTGAAGGACGAATGATGGATTTATTACTCATTTGAATCATAGCCTACAGAAATACATACAAACCGAAACAGAAAGTGTCTTTAATATCTGCAGAAGAAATAAAAAAGAGAAATGAAGAGCTGAAGATGAAATGTCATCTGTGTTGTAAGATATTCCGTCTCTGAACAGTCATGAGAACTCACAGGAGCATGTTTTCAGATACAGGCAGGTTATTATTCAAACTTTGATAATAACGAGTAGTCACGTAACTTACTGATGGAAAAGTGAGAGCTAACCATAAAAACCAACATCAACTGAACAGACATCAAATCATTGTAGAATGACTTCACACAAACTACTCTGGGAGGCCCCATAGGTTGTGTTAAATCTTAGTGGTTGTGACACTTTCTTTCGGTCTGAAGATTGAGATTTCAAGTGAATATATGAAAGAAATAACTCTCCTATAGAATATCTGTGGTTGATAACCTGTAAATGCTCCCCACACCTCCAACCTCAACACACACACACACACACACACACACACACACACACACACACACACAGAATTAAAGGGAGAGAACTTCAATTAAAGATAGGATGAGCAAGTTAGACTTAAACTTATGTTTCCAAGGCAACAGATAGAGACAGTGATGGGAGAGCTGGTGGCTGGTGAACTGTGCGGTTAGGTCCGCTACACAGTTTGTAACACTAAAGTGATTCTGAGAACAGTAGGCACGATAGTGAAGAAGACGCTGCAGATCGCAGACAATGCTAGAGAGTTATTAAATGACATCTCCTTGCTGCTGATCTATCTATATCTTAATCTGCTCTAATTTTTGATGCTAATTCCTGTTCTAATTCACAAGTTTGAGGTTATCAGTCTAACAGATGTGGCCTCTGGTCACAGGTGCATCACTGTCGTCACTGTGAAAAATACATTCCCACGCTGGCTGACCGTCGCTGCAGCACAAGGGCCAAGTCATGGTCTTTCTCATGAAACCACGGCGATGGCCATCAAAAAACCAATAACTTCCTCAGCACGTTGTCTCACTTCCGCCTTCTGCATGTGGGGACCTGCCGTTGCCATGGTTCCCGGGCTGTAGTTTGCGTGCGAGCAACTTAGACAGCCGTCTGGGGTTTCACGCACACATAACAGGAAGACACTGGTCGTACTTCTCAACAGTTTCTCACTTCTGCCTTCTTGATTTAGGGAAGGCTGGTGAGATGCACAGACATCACACAGTCACTGTGAACAGCCTATCGCTCCACATCAACAACCCCACTGCCCCCCCCAAAAAAAAAAAAAAGTCTAGAAAAATATGAAATTAATGCTGATGCAGCCAGCGTGATGTGAAATTGTCATGATTCATTCTCAGCATTTCTGAACAAAATGAAAGTAACAGCTGCAGGAAACGTTCGTGTTTAACATTAAACAGAACGTTCATGCTTTGAACTGCACTATTACTAATATGTTAATAACACACATAAGTATAGAATTAATTTATTGTGTAATTATTACGTAATTATTATACGAGGTTGTGTCCTCTGCTTTTGTGATATCACTCAAATGGTTCCTTGCATGGATGTGTGGGTACATGGGAGCTTGAGCAGACCACAGACATGGCTTTGGAAGCAGGTTTACTTTCCTTATTAGAATAATGGAAACATCAGCAAACCCACGTGAGATATGACAACCCCAAGATGAAGTGATTCATATCTGTCACTCATCTCCTGGCTGTTGACCGTTGGCTTTGACAGTGCTTATGTAAACCTTGACTCACCTCCCATACTTGTGTGGTGTGAAGGAAGCCAATTAAAAATACTGAATTAGACGTCATGGCTAATTATATCGAACAAGGAAGGGTCATAGGTTGTCAGTGGTGGGAACGGCAGTGCTTAAGTCTTGAAATCGGCTTTCAAAAAGATGAGAGGTAACCACAGCTCTGGTTTAGACATATGATAATGTTTGTGCTTCTTAAGAGGAAGAGAAAAAAACTGCTGCAATATCAGGGTGCCAAGTAGGTAGCCAAGTGTAAATGTTAAGCAACCATAAGAGTAGCCTTAACTGCTCAGTGGCTGTGGGAACGTGCATAGCATGTCTGTCGCATGGTTAAGTCTTTCTCAGAGCACAGTGTTGTCAAGCCACAGAGAAGCAAACTATACTGTAAACTCATACTGGAACCCGCCTGCGGCCTGAGCTGTGCCAATGCCAGTCTTCCACATGCCAACCTATCTCTGATTTCACTCAACTGCAGCAGGCAGGTCTGCACTCTGCACACAATAAACTACCCTAAAACACATTCACACACACTGAAACCTTTCAGCAAACTTCAGAAAAGAAACAGTATTCCTCAACATATTTCTATTTTATAAGCAGAAAGTTTGTTGTAAACACACATTCCTTCATGAGCATTTTATGTTGTAGCTTATTTTGAAAGAGGATTTGTGTTTCAAATGATGAAAGTCACAGTCGGACTGAACATTAAAATGCACATTTCTTTGTTTCCACATTGACATTATTTTACTTGGACTTCACTGGTCACATTAACTAATATTAACAAACTATTTTGTTTATTGCAGTATACTCACTCTATGGAAATGACCCCTGACACATCATTGTATGAAAGATTGTTCTAGATATTCATATCTAGATAGTATCTAATCAGGAACAATGTCTCACACAATGGTGCAACAGAAGTCATTCCCATACGCATATGACTCTTAAGAGTGACAGCTCACTGAGAGCTCAGGTAATGTTTATCAGGCTGACGTTGCAGTGGAAAAGTGTGTATGTGTGCGTGGGTTTGCAGAAACCACTTTAAGCTTTTTGCTAAATTTGTGAGGTACAACTGAACAGCAGATGTGGGTTGTATTTGCACTCTAATATAAATTTCAGTTTCACTGGTACCTCTTGATGAACAACGATTTGTTCCAATCAACCAATCCACAACTGTCAGAGGGCAAATCCGGACTTTGACAATGGATAAATCTGAGACTATAATGTGTACAGGTTTAAGGGCTTCATCCCTGTGACTCAGATAGTACAGAGTGGTTTGTGTGTGGGTGAAGCTGAAGCCTTTAGCTGTGTTGAGATGACTCAACTTAGCAGAACCTAGCCAAGAGTTCTGGGTAAGGAGGTTTGGCTAACCAACACCGTGAGAATGTGGCAACTTATGTCCTGTTCTGTGGCAACATCAGCCTCGTTCTAGGTCCCTCTCTGTATACAAAAGTCTTCTGCTACTTTAGAAAGTATTGATTAATATGCAAAGGCCAAAGTTATTGATGTCAAGTCGCATTAAAACATATGCCTTGTATTAAATCAAAAGATTTGGGTGAGATGTAATTAGAAGTTGTCGTGGGTGTGGTAGTGTATCAGTCATCAGAAAGTCTAAGTAGAAAGGCCAAATATACCAAAGGACCAAAAACAGGCAGTTCAAGTCCCATGCTGGGTTATTCATCTGACTCATAATCATTCCTGATTAGCAGCTAATGTATCATGAGAGGAAACGAGTTCCAATCAATATTCTATAGCTAAAGTAAGTAGGTTCACCACATGATAAAAGAAAATCTTTTGCACTGTGTTTTTGTCTTGGTTTGCCAAACTCTACCATATCGTACCCATGTCATGTGCCCACAGACCTGTGCTGTTGCTTTCAGTCTCAAAGGCCACAGTCATATTTACCTCTGGCATCATGTGACATCATGCTGCCATGGGTCTTGAGTCTAAGCTGTGGGAATGGCACAGCGCTATCTACTCCCACTCCAACCATTGTTTGCCTTTGTAGTGAGCCCGCAATATGCTCCTCATGTGGGTTGGAACAGGGCCTTTGATAAAGCCAGTGCTGCTATAAGCTCTGATCTATCACCTGCTGCAGTGTTTATGCAGTACAGTTAAACACAGAAGTAACCTCTAGGTGCTGCAGGCGGGAGGCAGAACAGATGATGCTATGTTGTGTCTGCAGCTACTGTTGCATTTGACAGATTTGTCAAGCTCACAGTTCAAAAATGTTTCAGAAAAATTGAAGAATAAAGGCTCACATTAACAAAATTGCAAACACAAACAGGCAGACTGCAATAAATGCATATACACTCACATAGCACTCAAACAGCATTACAGGAGAAACTAAATCCTCTGAGTTTTGTCACGGAAAGCTGTGAACAATATAGAATTTACATTTACGTTATATTCTCACACACGTACACAGACACACAGACACACAGACACACACAGAAATAGAAAAAAAGAGACAGTTCCTTCTCGGTTGTCTGCACAGCAAGCAAGCCACCAACCACAACCACAAAGCCCCAGTATGTCAGCAAGCACCTGGCTATACACCCGCTCCCAGACAGACAGCAGACACACACACACACACGCAACTATCTGCACATGAGCACCAAAAGATGCACACTTTGGCTTTTCTCAATTCTTTTAAGGGAGAACATGCAAAAAGCACCTGCTTCTTTAAAAGCTCTGCCATATGATGTATATAGGCGAAACAATGCATGGATCATAGCGGGAGTCGCATACTTTCTTTGCTGATGTGTGTGTATGCATGTGTGAGTTACAGATGAACCCAGCAGCCTCTAAACCTATTTACAGCGATGAGCGTGGGAAACGACATCAGAAGCGTTGACTTCAAAACTGAGAGAGATCGTACTAAAGCACGCACCATGTTACATGTACACGAAACATAAACATCAATACGCTACACACAGAATATATGATTTTAGCTTTCTCTATATTTATACATACTAGATTAAATTAGAAATATACATACATACTTATTTTTCATTATCATTTCGTTATCACTCTTTGTATAATTTTAATACTAGGATAAATTGGTATACGCACGTTATTGTGAACGTTTTTAGATATATTAGGATATATCCTCATAAGGAATTTACATTTTTATTTCCAAGCTACACACTTGCGTGTATTATAAGTGGATAAATACATTCATAGACTTCTGCATCTACACAACTCAGAAACACAGTCTACTCTTGGTAGATGCAGAGATATATTCCGTACATACTGTGGAAATATGTGACACTGTTGAGATAATGGCACAAACATACGCACGCTGACACACAGAGGACATCCCAGTCAGTCATCTCTACACATATCACCCCCCACCACCCCTTTCACAGTAGTAAAAAAACTTCTGGACTTGACTCAACACTCTCTCCTCCAGCATCATATTGTTCTTTACCACTGCAAGTAGTTTACATTTAAGTAAGCCTAAGGTGTTAAAACCACACAACCTGCAAGAACATCTACAAATTTCTCATTTCCACCTTGTTCTGTGTCAATCTGGCATCACACTAATTATAGTCATAGTTGTGAATTTGCATACATTTTAATAGTTTGTTTTGTTTTGTGCATTTGTGGGGGTACCACTAGGAGATAAACAGAAGGAAGTGCAAAAGATGTAGAGCAGAACTGCCAGTTCACACTTTTTTTTTTGTTAAAATAATCTGTTTTATTAGTTTTTACAAAATGCCAACAAAGATGCCACAACCACCACAAAATGATGTCATTTGAAGAGCCCATTTTGTAGCACAGACTAATGTGGCTCTGGCCTCCTTCTTTTTTTATTTTGTTTTTGCACCTGCTAAAGTTTTTAAATTATTTTGGAAAAACAAAAAAGGCAACAACATTGTAAATTTAACTCTGAGAAGTCTTTAAAAGATTAGTTTGACATTATTTTATTTTTACTGTCAACAAACCTCATGGAAAGATCAAAACCAGCAATGAATTAGTCCATAACTAAAAATTTAAAAATTACATTTTTATTGTTTGAAAAGGCTTAGTATTGTATTTTTATATAAAACCATATTTTTTGGGGAAATTAGGTTTTAAAAAAGTTGTGGTCATCTTACTGTATATACAAAGACATGAAAATTACTGTATGTGTTCACAACATAATTTGCATAACTTGCAGTTTTTGTAGACTTAAGCAACTTGTGTTTTACTGCCAAGGAGGAAATGAATCCATGACGACTGAAAACGAGTTTGTTGTGTCTCCCGATGTCTTTACTGCAGAAATGAACCAGGGAAACAATCTGTTGAACAGGCAAGAATTACAGCTGTCACAGTTAATGCGCTCAGAAAGACTGAAAAATGCTGTCGGAGAAAATGATTCTCAGGTTTCAGCCGTCTGCGAGTCTGTGACTGATCAGCAAGATACACAAATGTGTTTTATATGTAGTACTGTATTTTATGTTTGACATATACAAGAGAAAAAGCTGCAGTGATGAGGACTTGCCTCTTTCCCAACATGATGAGCAGAGAACTGTTTCCTCTTCCTTTATAATAATGGAGCTCAACAGCAGAGACAAATAAGATCTAAAACAGGATCTAGCGCAGAACAATGTGTTTGAAAAATAAAGAATATTGCAGTCTGTTGTGTCTTTGGCCACAGAGATGGTGGCGATTCCCAGAGTCCAATCAGTTTTTCTAAGTGACACTACGTGACAAGGAGGACGTCTGTGATCTTAAAAGGGCATGACGGGATATTTCATAATGCACATCACAGCATCGTGGTGGTTTAGGATGCATGTATCTTTCAATGTACACACATGCATGCATCTTATAAATTTTTAATGCACTATGATTATTTATACATTTTTTTTCTTAACAGTCAATTAAGCCCAGACCTATTTCATTTGATCTGCATTTCCTCCTGTGAAAAATACCGCTTTTTTATTGCCTGTGGAGTCTCAGTCTGAGCAGGAGATTCATTAGATGTGGTCCACGTAGCATATTGGTCTTCAGACTAGGAGAGAGCAGTACGAGGGGTTGACTGAAGCAGGTTTAGGCAGAATACCTACTCTGCTGGTCTGCACCCTTGAGCCCCACCAGTCATCCAGCCTGCCAGCCAGTCCGGGGGGCCTGGGATGAATTAGAGACTGGGGGTAGAGGCTGCTCTGCGTGGCCTTCATTAGGAGCAGCACCAGCTCCAATCACCCCACCACACACACATACACTTCTTCTACAAAGGAAACACTGTATGTCTCCCTCAGAATAAAAGCCAGCCGTGGATCATAGATCAGACATGTGTAGCGCCTGCTGAGCCTGGTTCTCAACTAGTGATGAGGGCCTGCTAGAGCTGTAAGAGCTGAGGGATTCAGTGCGCGCACACACACACACACACACACACACGGAAGGAACAGCACAGACATGCTTTGCAAAGGATGACAAAGAGCAATGAGCTCCAATATTAGAGAGCACAGAGGATGAACAAGGAGGCATACAGAGACAGAGAGATTTGAGAAAGTGTGTATGTGTTTGGAGAGTCGAGACAGCGCTACGGGTCGTCAAGGGCCCTTTGTCACCATCACCTCATAAAGCATCCTAATGTACGTCGCTCCTATTTGTCAAAAAGAGAGACAAATGAAAGAGAGGCAACATGAGGGAGAGCTGAAAGAGAAAGTGAGAACGACATTTTGGAGAAAAATGGCGTGTGCGTTATTATGTTACCAGCTTTCAAAAGATTATAAAAGGCTTACGAACATATGCCTACATTTACAGTTACACAGACACACACAGACGCAAGCACACACACAAACACAACTGTGGATTTCCTGAGCCCCCTTCCCTTGTTCTAGGTCAGTAAAACCCACCGAGGTACTGAAATGTGTGGGCTGCAGTGAAAAAGCAGGTCAAAGCTACACACACACACACACACACACACACACACACAGAAATCAGTGGTAGAGTGATGCGAGGAATATGGTTTCAGTGCTGCCCATTACAGTGAGTCACAGAATTCTTGCTAAGACAAACATGCCCTTTTTGATTTGACTGTGTGCACTGCTGATGATAACACTGATAATTATCTGGTTTATCCACTTATACTGGCAGCTGGTCACAAAGAAACAGCTTTTTAATTTACTGATCACTTAATCTTTTGTGTGTTCATTCATTTCCATCATGTAGCCTCAAACGTTTCTCATGCCGAGTTACTGGTAAATACAAATAATAGAAATATTAGAGATGATTTGTTTTCAGTTTCAGATGTGTGCAAATGATAAACCACGCAGTTAATTTGGTTTAACAAGGTCAACAGTCATGGGTTATCATGCTGCGAACTCTCATGTCATCTCTCACATGCTTCAGTTAAATTAGGTTAAATGATAAAACACTTCGTCAGGTACGTAGCCCAGAAATATATTAATATATTAATAAGTACATTTATATTAAGTAGTTTTAAGCACTTTACCTTAGTATATGTACTGTATGCTACTGTGTTGAGGTAAATATCACAGTTTTTACTGCACTGCATTGATAACTACATTTAATACAAATAATATTCTATACATATAACAATTAAAGAGGGGATTCTGCCTGCAAAACTTTTACTTTTAATTGAGTAAATCTTGCTGATAAAACTTCAGACTTTTGTTATTTCTAAATTCAAGTAGGGCTTTAACTGTGGTACTCTTTTATCTGAGTAAGTGATCTAAATGTGTCTTATACAACCGAGTATTTTGGTAACTAAGCACTCTGTCCTGATCTTAAATTGCAACAGAACCACTTTTATTGAGCTGAACCTCTGTGTCACTGTTTACTGTGTGAACAAAGGCCATTACGTGCACACTGGCCATATTTGCTTTGAACATTTCTTAAATAAGTTGTTGAATTGAAGTGACTGTTTCATGCAGCAATGCAGCAACACATGCTCACACGCAACGCAGTGTCTAAGTGAACCACTGTGCATCTGCTGTAGAGAAACATCCTGCCTCACACAGACTAGCATGCTTGCAAACTTGTCTGTCACATCCAAAACCCATGTCTGAACCACAGGAAATACGTATGCACACACGCAGACACAAACACATGCACTGGCATACACGCACAGGTAATAAAACATGGTGAGTGTAGCACTCTGACATACTAACTGCAACTCTGCAAAGTGGAACCCTCAGCTACGCACAAAATGTGATTTCCATATGAGTTACATTTCAGTGGCAACCGTCGAATTGCAAAAAGGAAAAGAAAAAAGATGCTGAAATGTCGCAGCATTCCACCTGTGTTAGCTCAGAAGATCCTGATGATGCACCGAGGTCACTGGGATCAGTTAGGTTTGTGGCAAGACCATGGTCGGCTCTATTCTGGTCTGGCTGGGGCTGATCTGTGTGTGCTGAGCATTGGGGCATTTGGGGTAACTGAGGTCTCGGGTTTACGGGTGTTTTTATGTGAGGCTGCAGCACTTCACTCTCCAGCTGCTCCGTTGCCATGATGTGGTGCCTCTGTGTACCTCAAAGCTGAGTGTAAATTTACCACTCTGGTGGTAAATCAGACGAGTGGTTCACGAAACACACAGGCACAATGCAATATAAGCATTGTGAACCAAAACATGGTAAAACTTCGCTCAGTGCAGCGTTTAATTACTTTTATTACTCATCTCACTGAAAGTAACAGCAGCTGAGTATTATGCACACTTGGCAGACAACATGTAACATATGCTACATGTTACATACCAACACAGATACCAAACTTTAACCATCACAACATCAAATTTCAAAAACGCTGTCTGTCTGAGGAAAGAAAAACTATACATACGTGTGTTGCTTTCCTTACGTTTAAAGAAACGATTGCCAACATTAATAAATTAATAAATATTATATCATTTTATGCATCCAGGATAAAAAGTAGTTGGTTTGTAATTCCGTCTGTAATTAATACTGTAATTGTGAGTCAGTGCTTCCTTTAGTTAAAAACTTATGTTTAAATTAGTAACATTTAAAATTATTAGAAGCTTGCATGTTTTCAAATGCATGCACAAAAAGCTCTTCTATTCTAACTAGGTAACTAGGTATTCTAGGTATTAGGGGAACTTTTTATATCACAGTTCATTAATACAGAAATAGCATATAGCATATGTATTTTTCAGCTGTCGCTACTTTCTGAATAATATTAATTCTTATCACAACAGCACATAATATCATCTTCAAGCTGAATTTCTCTTGTTCCTCTTTGTATACTGCAATCTGAACATTTCAGTCATTAACACAGAGGAATGCTGCAGTGTGATTGATGTGATGATGAAATGTATTTATTTTGGGCTGCATTTCACGAGGTGTCTTTCACAGGGGGAACTATTTGATAGTCAGAAATTGTCGAATTAGCCTGCACGGCTCATTGCCAGTGGCTGTGAGGGTTTTAAATCGAGCTGCTGTGAAGGAAGCTGGATGCTCTGTCTTTGTGTTGGCACAGTTTCTGAATAACAGGAAGAGCTTGGGTTAAAAGGGTTGGATGGAGGGTTTACTACCCGTAAACATGGTAAATTTGTCTTAAAGAGCTGCAGGTGCCAGAGGTACAAAACTGCAATGAATCAATACATCTAGACACATCACATGAGAGCTGTCTCAATCATCACGCCCCTGACAGCGATCTCTGCCAGATTGATTTCTCCATAAACGTCTGCATTGCAGTAACAGTGTTCTCCTACTGTTAGGGGCCGTCACAGACTTTCTGTTGTTTCAGTCCCGCCACAGGTTACTGTATACATGTAGCGCTCCTCAGGAACTCAGGGATACGGCCTGCACAGTGTGTGGCGACACGGCGCCCCCGCTCCCCTCCTCTCTGTGTGGTTACCACAGTCTCCATGTCTGCTGGAGACAATAAATAAATAATGGGCCCGGTGATCACTTCCAACCGTGATACTACACGCTAAAACCACTGTATCTGGGAGTGCCTCGCTTACAACGACACAGGAACACACATACACAGATTAATGCTGAGCTGGTAACAACGAACTGATTTCTCATATAACTTTCTAAGATCTCTTTAGGGTGGGCCAGAATCTACTGTTTCACCCAGGTTATATAAAATGTGTCAAGTTAGGAATTTGTTTTGTGTTTTATATGTTTTATATTTTTGTTTCCTACACTGTCTTGTGCCAACTTCCTCTTTGAAGGTGGCACTGCTTTTTTAAAAATACTTTTAATTAGCTTGAGAACTTCCAGAAGAAATCTTTGCAGAGAGGGCTGCTGGAAGCGTCTTGCATCAGTGTGAGTAATGGATAAAACTACCATTTTCTCTTTGCACAGAATCTGTGCAGTGTTATATATTATAAGAACAGACGGTGGGTGCTGTACTGCAAGTGGACTGGAATACTAGTCAATGAAATGAGCAGTGTAATATAATTAGAAGTAAATGGCCAGTATGAAGTGTGAGTGACCAGTCAGGAACATTGGACCTGTGTATGCAGCCCTAAAACAGGCTCCCGTGGCCTACCCTAGAGGCAGGCAGGACCATGGTGTTTGATGCAATGACGGCCACTTCATTATAAAAGCCTCCTCAAGTCCCACGCTGCATTCCACGTTTATGGGGAACATATGGGGAAGCCTGCAATTTTTAGACCACAAAATAAGCCCCTTTGCAGCTGGACGCACGACCGCACTGGGTCCTTTTTGCCTCGCGAGCCACACCCGAGAGGCGTAGGACCACTGACAGTGATTAAACCACCACAGTTTTCTCAGCAAAACAGGAGTTATATTAAGCTTAAATACAGGGGCTTGATAAACAAGGCCTGGGCAGGGGAAAAAAAGAATTGAGTGAAAGACAGCCACAATGATCCTCAGACTATTTTCCCCTCACGGTCATGGGCAGCGCAAAGCCATGAGATACATTTCAAAACATGAAGCAGATGTTTACCTAGACAAAGAAGAAAAAACACAGAGCGGACTGAGGACTGACGAAAAGGCCTTGACTCCAGTGCTTTCTTCAAATGTCAAATTTGGCCTGCACTACAATAGAGCCAATTCCCGTTCTTGCACAATGATGTGGGACGGTCCTATATTTGTTTTGCTTTTCTCTATTCCTCATTGAAAATCCAAATGCAATGTCTTTCTTTCCACAATTGGACAACAATAAGGAAATTGACAATAATATGAAACAGTCTCCCTTCGTGAAAACAACTAGCAGAAAAGTATATTTCTCACTTAAATGAAATCCGAATAACAAAACCACATGAATTATTCCAAGGAACATATTTCACTTGCACATAGAGTGATTATATAGGGATTCCTATAAGAATCTAAACGATTCAGCCATCATCTCTGTGGCTCTGCAGAGAGCAGAGTCTGCCTGTGGGCCTGTATGACAGCAGTTACCTCCTGTTCAGCAGAAGGACACAGAGCTGTAATCTGTCCCTGGGCTGGCAGGCCAGGGCCACGGCTATGTCGAGAGGCAGGAGAGGTGTTAGAAGAGGAAGCCTCGCTGTGTGTGAGGTTACGTCGGAGGCCTGTAGTGGCAGCGTGGACACACTGATAAAAGCCCTGGGGCCGCGGCTGTGGCCTCAACATTCGGCCACACTTGCCGATGCGCCGTGTCATTTAGCCCGCGCTGCCGCCTAACTGAACGGCAACTGCTCATTTACAGGGCAGTGCGGGCTACCAGGAAGAGCGGCAAGCTCTCTCTCTCTCTCATACTCATACACACACACACACACACACACACACACACACACACACACACACACAATCAGAACATGGTACTGTATATACACATGCAAACACATGCTGTGGTCAATGCACCAGTTTTGTCCAGCAATTAGCAGAGGATAAAGTGGGCTGACATCTATACACAAAGCAGTGTGAAACAGAAACAGAACAGAAACATGCACACAGCAACACTCAGACATACAAACTGATTTCCAGGGAAAGCAATTGGGTCACATGAGTGACCAGACAGTGGTTTGGGTCCGTTGTCCCACTGCCAGACATGGTCACAATGTGTCACTGGGAGACAGGAGAAAGGAGAGAGGAAGTGTGGCTACCACAGGTTTGCAAATGTCAGTGATTTGTGCACACGCACACATACACGTGTAGTACTACAATTTTCTCAGGTTAACAGTGTCACAGCAAACTGTTAGTCTTTCTCTCTGACTGCACATTAGTCACTCTGCTCGTCATTCAATTTCTGTATGAATCTTAAGCATTATGAATCACTTCCTGTTTTTCTCATGAAACAAATGTCAAATTAAACAGCATTAAAAAGTACAGAAAAAGAAAAGATAGAGATATTGGTCTCAAATCACGTCTCGGGCTGATACTGTACAAACAGTAGCCACATGAAAACACGGTGAACACAGTGAAAACTTTTCCGCTCTTAAATTCAACCTAGAAAATGTAAAAGTGTGAAAACCACAATCAGGTTAAAATCGCTTTGCACTTTCAGAGGGGAAAAGAGACTACACAAGCCCGCAAATACTGAAGTTAATTTTTTTTTGTTGTAGTTTTTTTCTTTCATATTGCAAAAGGAAGAACAGAGTAAAAAGTCTGAAACAGACAGTATCTGAGCTGAACTGAATATTTGGGGAATTTTCAGAGTGCGCTTACGCTCGTGTGCAGCAAAGACAAAGAAAGGGCAAGGAAAAACGAGAATAAGACATGGAAGGAATAACCTGATCGACAATGAGAGAAGAGAAGACCCAAGCAGAGCTGAGCTGAACTGGCAGCTTTTCTTCTAATGAGACTAAGATTATGATACTATCAAGTGGTAAGTGAGGGTGGAGGTTTTGCAGGCCCAAAACCACTGGTTCTTACAAACACAGATGTGCTGTGAGTCAGACAAACATAAAACTAGCACAGGACATATATACACAGTCAAGAACAGCACGCTGAGTGTTGTTCGGCAGTTAGAGACAACTCTTTCCTGTCTCTGAGCAGTGGCAAAAGCCACAGTTACATCTCATTTTCTATTTTCTCTTTCTCTGTCTTCTCTCTCCACTCTGTTTGTGTTTGGCTTAATACATTTTAATGCCTCTCCAGCTCTTCTACAGCAATTCCAGCGCTCTCTGTAAACCTCAGTGAGCCACAGCGGCGCAGGCCGCTGCCTGGTTTGAACTCAAAAGAAAATAAAACGTTTCCAAAACTTGGACAACCAGTGAAAAGTGAGAGTGAAGATGGCGAGTCAGAGAAGGAGAAGCATGGAAAGTAAAAAACCAAAGGAGAGAAACCAGAGAAAACCAAAGACGATAGGAGAAGAAGTAAGGGAGGGAGGGGGAGAGGGTGGGAGGGAGGGAGAGGCCCGGTGACCTCACGTGACATGTGACGTGGGCTCCACCACTCACAGAGGGGAGTGTGTGTGTCTCTCTGTGTGAAGGATGGCGAGGAGGATGCAGATAGACTGTGGCTTTTAGCCTTTTACTAGCACTGACGCTCCAGTCAGGCCACCACCAGCGTGAGATAGAAAGAAACAGACCACGCTATCAGGCTAGCTGGCTAACTTCAGACCTTTACCCCACGGCGTGACAGAGGACCACAAACCCAGTCCTCCTCACCAACCTGCTTCCACCACCCGGGCTCTGTTAGGTGGGCCCCCTCTCATCTCCAGCCCTGGTGAGTCCACCTCAGCACCTGGAGACACAAAGTCTCTTGTTGCGTGTCTTTAAACTTCTTCTTTCTGAACTACTTTCTCATTCTGTTTTTTCTTTTCTTTTCTGTTTTTCTTTTCTCTCTCAAATGTCTCCTGGTGCTGCTGCTAGCACATGCGGCTGCTCTCTCTGCAGGCTTGTGGCTTGGGATTCCTGCGGTAGTCACAAACCCTAGATTCTTGGTTGCAAACGCGCTCAGAGCTCCAGGAGTTTTGTCCTCTCATGCTCTCCTTCCTTCTCTCTCTTCTCCCCCTCATGCTCCTCGGTTTCTGTGTTTCAATTCTACTTTTTCCCTCTGCAAGGTCGGTACACATCGACTGCAGCGGGGGCTCCACACTGTCTTGGCTTCCCTGTCATGGCATCCAACAGCATCTTTGACTCCTTCTCCAACTACAGCAGCAGTCTACTCAGAGGTGAGTGCTGACCCTCCCCCTCTTTCTTGCCCCTATCTCCACTCTCTCCCACCACCATCCCACTTTCTGTCTAGTTGTTTTGAAGGTGCAGCTTTGTCAGGTTGACTACTTGATTCTTCTGACATTTGACAAGCACTGACATTAACATGTGAGAGGTGGGGGCTTCTTGTGGTGTGTGATTTGCACAGCAGCCCTCATCCAGTTGACTGATATGGCCTTGAAAGGCCTTAGCCTCTGCGCTCCTGTGTTTTCTGTAGGCTTGATGGAGTGCCGCCATAATGGGATTCTCACCACAGACATTCATTATCAAGTGAAACTTGTTCTCTCTGTGAGAATACGGGCTCAGAGGCTCCATGTGACTGGGCCCTTTACTGGAACAAGGCAATACAATAAAATGGCAAAGAGGAAAAAAAAAACATATTAGGCTCTCTCACTCTGCTTTAATTCCAGTAGGTACTTTTGGTCTGTGTGGTGAGGTGAGTGCACTATACTTGGTGATGCTAAACTCTACCCTCAATGAAGAAGCCATTTGTTGCCATGGTAATTCCAATCAAACAGCTTTTACTTGCAAATAGTGAAGCACTCGAGTGTGCGAGAAGCGGAAGAAGATTGAACCTTTTGCCTGATTTAAATGTGAATACTTGTTGAGTTTATTCCTGTAAGTGATGACAAACACAAACATAAAGCAGTCAGAGAAGTTGTTAATCTGATGGCGGACGGGGGACTCAGTTGTTCCCACTCATCGTCACACAACCACTGAGACAGCCACTGAAAAGCAACAGAAAAAAAAAACTAAATCTCCTTTCCAATTAAGGCCTCGTTGCAGTGTTAATTAGAGACAGCCACAGGAGAAGCACTACCAACTCCTAATTGTTTGCAGAGTATATCTTAAAATCTCTGGAGCCACTCACACACAGTCAGACACAGACAGTCAAACACACACACACACACAGTCAGTACATCTGTGTCTCACATGAGAACAATCCTCTGACATCCTCAGTGGAAGTGCAGTAACAGGGGATGATGTTCCAGTGTTGTCACTACTTCTACAGACACCCAGGCATTTATAGTTTCTTCCTGACAACGTTCAGGCCTTTCCCTGTTTCTTCGCTGGATCTGCATCCCTGTGTGTCCTCACTATTTACACATCAGAGTGTCACCGACTTCAAGTTTCCAGCACACCATGTATCACGCTTTTGAGACGTTTTAACCTAATGTGATTTTGGGTACATGATTTTGATTTTAAAACCTACCAGAGAAGCGCGATGAACAAAGTTAAGGAGGGGAAAAGAGAGACAAGCTTTTAAAGCTCTAATCATCCATTGGAAATCATTTGTGAATATGCAATATCCTTTTACAATTCATTCTGTCAGGAGATTGAAACCAAACTGCAAGAGAACAAAGACCAAGAGTCATTAAATCCTGCAGTTCAATCCGAAAGCATTTCAAATCTGAACTACCTCATGTAAGCAAAATACCCCAGTGGTTAGTTTAACAACTTGCATTACACAGGCAAAGCAATTTGGCCACGGTTCTATTTTTTTTTTAGACTCAAATCAAACTGAAATTAAGAGGAACAGTTATGTCTGTAAATGTCTGGCTTCCCGAGCTCTGACTTTAATACCACGCAACAGCTTATGGAAATAATATATTCATCTCTTCAGAAATCAGGAAATACTGCGGTAAGCAACATCTCATTCATTTGAGAAATGGCACAAAAAAGAAACTACACTCATTAAAGCCTGTGAATTGGTTTAAAAAATTAAATGCTGAATAAAAGCTGAAAAGAGCATCTTTGCTGCCTTATCGTTTCATTTGAGACAAAGAAAAAAAAATAGGCATCAGTTCTAAAATCAGACATTATTATCAGTACATTATCTGTATGTGTTATATTGGTACTTATATATTTCAGCACAGTGCAGACAGAGAAAACATATAAGCATGTGATGTGCAACATCAGATGCACTTAGCGTGAGAAGCAAGAGGACGCCTCACCTCAGAAACCTCAGTCCTCTGCTAAAGTTCAGGGAGACACACACGAACACATACACATTCACAAACAAACATCCACGGAAAACTTATGACACATGCACAGCAAGTCACAAAGACAACATGCACAGCAGCTGTTGTTCTCATGGCGTCTAAGTGCAGTAAGTGCAAGAAAAGGACAACAGTCTGACAGTTAGTTGTTGTGAAAGAAATACGAGAAAAAAGAGAAAGAGAGATGGAGAGTTTTGCGCCAGCGAAGCGTTAATCTGATCCAGACTCACAGTGCTGCTGCAGTTCACTGATAATAACCACAATGAGGCTACACCTGCTAACCCTCTCACAGAAGCGCCGCTATTTAATAAGAAAGCAGCATTTCTGAAACACATTTACACATTTTAAAAAAAAGCAGTAGGCTCCAAAAAGAGCACCGGACTTTCCACCTGTGATGCAGAATTGTATAAACTTTACTGAGTTTTCCTGTCCTGACATATTGGCACTGTTTGAGTCAGGTGGGGTACCTGGTTTATAGCAGCTGTGATTGGGGCAGTGTGGTGGGTCATATCCTTGGCGCAGTTTCTGTCACCACACTTCCCTCCACTTGGAAGGGCCGCTGTGTTCCCTGCAGGCTGCTTTATACAGGGGTCCGTTTTTTAGAGCGTTACGCTCTTGGGAGCCAGCTCCTTTTGTGGCAGAGAAAAAGGCCTCAGTTTATTAGAGTGGGAATGGTTTTATATGTTTGGCTTATTGCTCTGCATGAATGGAAGTCAAGGCTTGTGTGTTGAGAAATGCACCATGCCTCACTACAGTTGTAGCGAGGTTATTTTGGAGGATTTTGGGAGGTGGTCTGGTTTGTTCTACAAGTGTTGGGGAGGGAAATGAGTGAAAGACACATGCATACTGTAAGAAAAAGAAACTTTAAATCCATGCAGCACTAAAATGAATCATTCACAGAGGATAAAACACAATGAATTTTAAGTTCAGAACCACTGACGCATAAAAAAGTGCTATACAGTAGCTCAAAAAAAAAAAAAAAAGACTATAAATTTAACAGAACACATGGCTGGTCTCTGGTGTATTTATTAATAACAAAGTCATATGGCAAATATTTTTTCTCAGCTCTTAAATTAACATGCTTGATTGGAGCTCGTTCAAAATCTTGCTGAGTGTGAGGCCCCAGAGTGACGCCAAAACAAGAAGACTGGCTGAGCGGGCTGAAATCTGCAACCAGAGTTTCAATATTCAATAAGTGAATCAATAAGTGAAAGAAAATAATAGAAAACACATGGCAGTCACAGAGCAGCGAAATCCTGTCTCCAATTTAGTTGACTATAATATCTATCTATAAAACTCTGAAGGCATATTGGATGGAAGAAATGCTCTGGACTTGATTAAGGCTGTAAACGTTTTTGGAGGTACTTATTTACTTTTTGGTCCACCTCCCCCTTTTCACCATCTGTCAACACGACTATATGGGGAACACTTTCAGGGGTTACCAGTAAGATGGCTTCCAGGTAGGGTATAGAGAAGGGCATGCTGATTATGTGGTCGACTAATCCCAAACCTGCACAATGTTGCGTTGGTCAAGGTTAAAGTTGCGTTAAGTGTAGTAGTAAATACAATTTTCTGGTGGTCGGCAAGCAACCACAGGGGCCAGATTCTTTTCAGTCAATCTGATAATATGGATTTATGCTGTAAATGTTTCCTTGAGTGGAGACAAAAAAAAAAAAGTTCTGAAAGGTTGAGCTACTTGTATCAACAAACACTACTAGAGGGTGGGACATTTCTGTAATTCTACTGTGAAGTGAACCGGAGGTGTGGCGACTCTGAAGCAGCATCCAGTGACGAGCTAATACGATCTGAGGCTGGTGTCGGGCCAAGCAGGCAGGAAGAACTGCTGGCTCGGCCCGGTCTTCGCCTCCTTTCACACAGTTCATCCAAAGTTAGTCTGCATGTTAAACTCTGTGATTTGATTGTGCGTGGCAGCTGGGAGAGCTGTGAACTCTGGGGATGTATGCTGAACAAGTCCACTGAGATCACCCTCAGATGAAACGAAAAAGGAATGAGGATGTACTAGAGAGTATGAGGGGCGCACGTGTCCAAATATGATGCATGTGACATCAGAGGAATATACAGTATAATGTCTAGACCAGCTTCTTTAACTGAGACTGTCTGCTGTAAAAAAGAACTCAAAAGAGGAACAAGCTGCACGGCGGAAGGAAAATATGCAGACTTGTCCTGAAAATGATTGCATAATTGGATAATGAGGTGGAAATGGTCACAATATAAAATTCTTTCGCTTCATTTTTAAAGAGCAATGCCCATGCTGGACGAGTCTCTTCAACTTCTGTGACTCATTTCTTTACAGTTAATTTGTTTCACTTACGAGCTGATATTTCATATAAGCCCTTACGTTAAAATGATTAAACCCACATCACTGCTATTAGACTCTTCATGATCTCATTCGTCCTGCACGGTGGACGACTAAATTAAGGAAAAGCCTTACTCTCGATTTTCTATTTCTTAATTTTGTTTTAAAACCTACGCCCTAAACCACAGGCCAGCCCCACAGCTCATTACATGGGAAGACTGGGATTGTAGAAAAAAAACACAAGTATTATTCTAAGCTAATTTATGTATTATTAACCTAAGTTTATGCAGCAGTTACGCCAGTGTAATATGCTTGGAATTTTCAGGAAAACTGGAACTGAGATAAAGATTTTAAAGTAAAACCTGAGACAAAACCTTCTGTTTCATCACAGGTTGAGTTTGTTTTCAGTAACTCTGGCTACAATTAGGGAGCTGTGACCCAAGTTTGACTCAGATGAAGAAGACTTATTGTTTAGACCCCTCCCTGTATCGTTAAGCACATGTTGTCAACAACATCCTTTCGGGTTGCAGTAAGAAGGAAAAGCAAAAAAGGGCTATGACTAAGCACAGCGTCGATTGCTGTGCACTTTTGTTTTTACCATTACAGTTGCATTCTAACCCACAAATTACTTTAATGGGTGGGCATAGGTCTGGTCGGCAGCACATAAAAAGACTCAAACTTATGGAGATCCCACATGTTCAGAAACACACAGTATTAGCAGACAGCAACTCTTTTTCTTTTTTCTTTTTTTTTTTACATAAGATGGAGCACAGCAAGAGCAGAGGAGCACATTTCATTTTATCATGTGTGAAAGTTTAGCAAAGATCTAAGACCCAGAGGAACTCATTCTGTCACCATCAAAGGATTAAAAGGAATGTTTTGCACAGGCAGAAAAATCGGTCGTCCGGACTGAATCTTCACTTCATTATGAACAACTTTAATCATGCTCAAAACATCCTTATAGCCTAGTCCTCTTCCCATAAGCAATAAAGAAAAAACTTAATTACGGTGGAGGAAATATGCAGATAATGATAGGATATGAGAGGCTGCAGGCTATGAAGTGTTTTCTGATTCTCTATTTTCCTCTATTTTCCCAGATTTTTTTTCCCAACTTGTTTACATACAGTTAATTGTCGTTGCTGCAATAAAACATGTTTTTGGGTTGCTTCCCTCCCCTCAAACATATCTTTGACCACAAGGAATTGATTTTTGTGGAGACAGCATTTCAAAAATGGGATTTTAGTTTTCTCTTAGAATATTCCTTGGTGGATACAAATAACTGACAGCGCTGCATCAGTAATAATAATAATGATGATGACATACTTCATTGACCCCCTTGAGGAAATTGTTGTTGGACAGGTGCCAGACAGTACATGTTGGTGCTACTATGGGATTTCAGAGTCTTGTCCAAGGACACCTCGACATGTAGTGAGGATGAACCGAGAATCAAACCACTGACCTTGTGATTTGTTCTACCAACTGAGCTACTGCCCCCCATTAACGGGTCACCTACTTGTTCTTTTCCATGCAAAACTTAAAATTTAAAATTTCTCCTCAAATGTTGTCCAGATCTCCTTATTCTAATTCTGAGTTTGCTTGTTGTGCAACATCTTTATATTATAAAATTTCATGCAGAATTCACAAAATTCTCTAATATCTCTGTGCTGCAGCGGTTTTTGACCTGAAGTAAACTTTAGTGAGCCAGTACTTTCTCCACAGCTGCTCACTTCTGTATTGGCTCAGTAGGAAACACCATGCCAGGGATTCCCCCTCAGCTGTGCAGCAGAAGTGGCCCCTCCATCTCTTCTCCATAGTCTGTCTGCTGTGAGGTCACTGCGTCTGCTGCAAATGCCATTCTCACGGTCACAGACACCGCCGTCACGAGCACAAACGTACAGGAAACTTAGCGCTACGCACGCTCATATAGGCTACAAGCATGCAGTCACGCACACACACACATCCACTGTCTGAGTTTTTCCTCGTGCTGAGTCAGAGAGGAGCAGGGCATGTCAACATGATGACCGTGACGTTTTCCCACTCTAAATGCTGTCTGACCTCACTGTAATAGCTGGTCAGGACTAACATATGGTCTCCTGATGCCTTAGTCCAGCAGATTTACCCACATGGTGACTAAACAGAAGAGGACTTAACTGAAAAATATCAGTGACTGCGTCCTCGATTTTATAAAGTGCCCATTTGTGCTTAGAAAAATATTTAACTGAATAAGGTGTACTGTGGTTACTCGTGTACTGATAGGACCGAGAGCTTCTAACCACCTTACTGAATTTACGGCCTTGCAGTGTGACCTAGAAATCAGTTGCGAGAGCTTTGATTTCTGCAACTACTTATAAATTGTTACATGTTATATAACTGTAGTAAAGAGTGGGACAGACTAAGCAAACAGGGTCTTTACATTATCCACGTTAAAGCAAAGTAGCATTTAAATTTAACTGAAATAAAAAGTGACTCCCCTCAGGGAGTATGACAGCTAGCTGTGCTAACACTGCCAACCTGGCAGAAAGATGTCTGTGAAGTGCCTGACGGACTTGAACACAACTTTTCCCCTTTAATCAGTGTGATGACATAAGAGGCAGACAGTCAGCCAGTCATTCAGTCAGTATAGAGTTTGATTAACCTAATTACCAGGCAGCCAGACTCCAGGCTTCTGATTGGGTTTACAAACCCTCCTTGTCAACGTTGTGTCATTAGCTTGTCGTTAGCCGCGGCCGCCTTGACGTGCAGCAGCGACGTGCCGGGCCTAAACACAGCAATCAGGGGATTAGTGTGCAGTTACAGCAAACCCTCAATGGATGCTTCAGGCTCTGAGTCAAAGAGGGGGAAAGTCCTGCCTTACTATGCTAGCTCCATGTGGCCAGGGTGCTAACTGTACATAAGCAACACCGCTACTGATTAGTGATGGAAATGATGAGAGGAAACATTCAGTCACTTTGGACACAGAGGTGGTTTCCCGAACTCCAATTAAGCCAAGTCCTTGACTAAAGTAATGGGTTGAATGGAGGGACTTCACTGAAAATAAGTTTTAGCCTCCAATTAGGTTTGCTTAATCTAAAACTGGGAGTCAAGCCCAAAGACATCACAGAAACAGAGTAACATGCAACGCAGTGACTGCTGCACAAAGGCTCCGTAACATTTGGAGATGATCCATTTTCTTTTAATTTACTTTAAAATCAATTGGATTGATCGGCCGTAATTACCTACTGTGCAACAGATAAGATTTATGAGTGAAGAAACTGTTATGTGTTTAAGTGCACGTGTGCTCTTCTAAGCTCCTTGGCATCTTGAAGGCAGTGAGTCACCACACCCTTGTTTCCTTGCGATGAAAAACCCTGAGGGACAGCTGAAGAGTTGTCTCATGTCTGCAGAGGAAAGTGGCACGGACACTTGTCAGGAAACCAGCACCGGGTTCCTGCTCAAATCCGGCTGGATTCTGCGGCGAGTGAGATGTTGCTCTGGAGGCTGAACTTCTCTGCGGAGTGAAATAAATGCAAATTCAATAGTTGGGGGATCTTTGAAGTCCAATTGCGTTTGAATGAGTGTGACAGAACCTGGAATGACCCCTGTTGAAAGAGCTGAAAGGAACGAACACTGATGACAATAGCCAAAAACGTTGGAAACGTGTACACAATGTGTAATAGTGTGTGTTCACATAATGCTTTGATTGAATATGTGTGTGTTGTAGTGTTATACGTGCAAAGACAGCAAAGATGAAAAGTAGGTTTGTCTACTTAGCACCATTTGAACACGACTAAAGAGGGCAGCACATGTGACCCAGTGCCAAGTGTATTGCTTGGCAGAGCCCTCTGTGACTTGTGTTTTGCTGCTTAACGTTCATACCGTTCATTTTATACATTAGATATCTCTGTGTTCCTTCACAGTTCGAAGTAACAGGGACCTAGTCTCAAAAAATAAAAACATGTGGCTTTTGTTGTAGGGAGGAATGAACAACAGCATTCCATGTGCAACCACATCAAAGGTCCCCCTCACCATGGGGCTAAATGAGGGCAGACTGTCCTACTTGCCCCTCCTGACATGACTGCCACTAATTAAGCAGAGATCTAAAACTGACACTTCCTCTTCATCACTTTTCCTCGTGTCTTCACTCTAATCTCCAATTTTTAAATGTGAAGGGCTTCTCTTTGGGTTCCAGCGAGGAGGGGACAACCACACAACAAGCACAAAGGGGCATTGTCTGCTGGTGAAAATGTGGTTTACAGGCTCCGTTATAATGGCTTGGTGGTTGCTGGAAGCCATGCGCACTTCCTAATATTCAGCTCACATGCGATTTCATTTTGAGAAAAGACTGAGCTGTGGGGCTTTGCTGTTGTATGAGAGGGACGCCTCACAACTTATTTTCTGAGCCGACAGGCTCCCTTACCCCCTCCCTGCTCTTCACCCCCTCTTCCCCTCTCTGGTGGCGCTACTATATTTGTGTGGGATCTCTAGCGATGGAAGAGCAGACACAGGCTGCGTTGCCAGTCAAACGTGTTCGGGCTGTCAGACTGAACGGCTTCCAGCGCTGCGATCTGTCTCCTCTCCTCGTCAGTGGGAGCTGTTTGATCTGACAGAGAGACTCCATTAGAGACACAGGGAAGTTCAACTGCTGGGAGGTTGGATGGCTTCAGCAGTCAGAGTAGCAGCCCAGAGAGGAAAAGGTTTGCACACACAGTCTGGTTGCAATCTTGGTGTCTGTGCTGTGTATCTATAAATGTCTCTGAGCATTACTTATTCTTATTGTAGGTGTGTGTGTGTGGTTACACGTTTACGAGTGTAACGTAAGAAAGCCCAACTTGGCTGACATATTTTGGGGCTCTCTAGAGCAAAGGGGTGATGACGCAGTGGGTAATGATATCATAAATGTGCGGCGCTGCTGAGCTGCAATGACAGAGAGAGAGAGAGAGAGACAGGGAGAGAGGGAGAGAGAGAAAAAGAGAGAGATTTATACGCTGAGGCGGCAAGAGGAGCGAGTAAAACGTGCCGTCTTCTTCACCCGCCATAGTCTCACGGTGGTGATGACCTCATAAACCTGTGCCGCAGTCCAACACAGTAGAGTACATGCTGGTGTCAGAGTGGTGAAGTGGTAGACAACGGTTTGGTTCAGACACAGACCAGTCAGTACACTTCCACACCACACTTAATGTGGCTACAACTAATCAGGAGGAACTCTGACAAATGACTTGATTCTCCAAGACATATTTACAAGCAGCATTAGGGGATTAGTCTTAGATATGCTCGGGGTAATTTCATCACCTGCTTGAGCTGTGTGATATCAGTTAAATGGAGCAGGGAGAATGAATTGATGTGGCTACTGTGAAAGATTGGTCTCCTGATCTGCGTGTGGCAGCTGGGCTCTGGCAGGGCTCTGGCGTCGGGGCTGGATGGCAGTTAAACTGTCACTGGCATGAACTGTAAATCTTTTGCAGAAGGTGAATGCAGCATGACAGCACCACAGGTGTGTGTGTGTGTGCGCACTAATCTCAAGTCTGTCACAATGCTACAGTTGCTTGTCTGTCTTTGTCCCCCAGCCATCCCGAGGAGCAGTCTACAAACTTTTGGCTGGACACATTTGGCAAAGTCAGAGTGAGTCAAGATACTCTTGTGTGTGTGTATGCTTCTGTGTGTGTCTGTTGGGGGTGGGGGTGCTGTCACTTTGGCAACGCAACTGCACATATTGCAGCGATTACCACAGCGGAAAAATGTTTTTCTGCAACATGCAATTACTACAGATTACAGATTGCCGTCCTTGCATCAGAAGCTCTCGCCAGAAAAAGAGAAACACTGTGCGTTTGTGTGTGTATGTGGATTTGTGTGTGTGTCGTTACACACAAATAGACAGTCAGACACAGAGACAAAGAAAGATGAGAAATGATTATAGCTCACACTAAAAACCACAACTGAAAAAAATGAGGGAGTTGACGTATTTATGGGACTCATTTAGATTTAAAAGTTATACTGACTTTCAGGGGTAAATAAAGACCCTGGAAAAAAATACAATTTGTCCTACAGTAAAATGAGAAAAAGTGGAGCAGGGTACATTTAGTAGGCCTTTGTCCATCATCATCAACATTATGAAAAGCGTACACTGCTGCCCTCATGAAGTACATAACACTAAATGCCTTCAGTCATATCAATTTTGGACTTTACATTTTGTTTCAGATTACAAATCACCCCGAATATCAAAAACTTTCCTTCAGGTCACACTAAACAATATAGCCCAAAAGTGGTGCCCCGCAGCAAGGCAGGGCCCTATTTACAAACCCACCAGATCAAAACTCAAACCAAAGTGCTCCTATTATAGCACTGCGCCCTTATGGTGAGCTTACCATCCAACGCTACTTTTAGTGGGTTTCCAAAGAATAAACAGGCCTGCAAACCACATCACAAGCTGCTGACTGTCATAGTTGGGTGAGTGTACCCGACGGATGATGTGAGGGCGGAGCGACCGTGACATCGGGGTTTACGGCGAGTTCCCCTCTGCCTGCCTCGGGTGTGGTGTGTGCCATCGAACTGTCACTGAAAGGGCAGGGAGGGGGCCTGACCACGTTCAACCCCTGATCACAGTGAACCCATCGAAGCGTTTCACTGCTTTTCATGACTTTATGGGGTTATTGTTAACAGGAAGGAAGTGCATATTGATTTGTTTATTATTTGTTAATCACAATAATCACATAAATCTGAAGTGGAACAATCGGTGGTGGAAGAAGTACTTATTCTTGACTAAAAGTATCAACAGCACTATGTGAAATTCCTGCATTTAAAATCTTATCTCCACAAGTACTACCAGCAAACTTACTGTGCAGCAACATTTGCTGAGCAGGGCCATATGCTGTCCCAAATAATGATGATTACAGGTAAATTGTAAAACATTGTGTACAAGTAGAGAAGAGCAAAAAAAAAAAAAACATAAAACAAAAAAAAAAACTTACTCAGAATAATGTTTGCTATTATGATACCAGTCATAACAGACCAAGCAAGGTTGCGCAAGCAAAATGCTTGAGTGAGCTGAACTGAGAAATGAGAGTTGTGAGAGTAATACTTTATTATTCCAAGTATTTGTTCTGTAAAAAAGATTTATTTATTTTTTTACAGTTGTAGCTGGTTGAAGTCTAGTTTTAACTACTTTATCACAGTTAGCTCAGTCAAGTGGTTTTTGACTTATTTGATCATTTTACTTATTTGGGTCTTTAAAAAGCTGTTTAAAAAAAAACATCTCAGAAGTTTAGGGGGGAGGCCTCTTTGGTGCAAATGCTAAGAAGACGTGAACTCCGAGACAATGTAGTCAAAAGCCAGCAATGTTGGAAATATGAGTTTAACATAATATTACATTGTGTTTCAGAGGCTTATCATAATGAATTAGTAGTCGATAGCTGTCAAATAAATGCAGTACTTTACAGTAAATTACTGCTGTGAAATTTAGTTAAATTCTAAAATAGTACAATATTGTAAAATATCTTAATGTTGTACTTAATTCGAGTACTCGGTTACATCACAGAACCTTTCTATAAAATTGGAATACATCAATCTGACACTGTCCCACAGTGAACTAAATGAAATGAAGCGTCTAACAGACAAATACACGTTTGGTATGTTTGAGAATGAATGCAGCCCATTTACATTCAATAGACAGGAATAAAAACACGCCGTCCCCCAACAGCCATTATGCCGCGCAATTGATTCAGAGGGCTTTAATAAAATGTAAGCAGAGTATTAAAGATGTATGAGATGACTGTGCTCATTGTCTCTTCTGGTGACTGCTGCATCTTGGCTCATCACACTTGAGCAGTAATTAGCTGCTGGGTTTGGAAGTGTCACCATCCTCTTCATCATTTTTTAGGATAATATATACTCTAAACGCCTTCAAGGATCTGAAATTGGGGCCTGACACTCTCATGAGTTACTGGTTTTATAACGTTCTACATGGGGCAAAATATAGAAGAGAACTATAGAAAATAAAATAAAGTCTTTTGGAATGATTAAATGCTAAAACAAAGTTTGAGTACACAAATGAATTCCAGTGATCATTAAAACTAACACAGACAGCCTTGGTGGAGGAAAAAATAACATACGAATTTATGTGATCAAAATTGTTCAACGTGTTTCCTATTTTCTTGTCTGAACATCAAAATGGACAAAAATGACCACCAATTGTGATGTGCTGACATGCAATGTAATCAAAATTTGAGAGAGAATCAGCCATCAGAGCAGCAAGAGCCCAAAACCCAAACACTCTGTACCCACTCACTGTTGTTTAAAAGTTTCTCCATATACTTGTGTATATAAACACTCCGACGCTAGAATATGATTTGGCTTTGAGGGGACTGGCACAAATGGCTTTGGTGACTTACATCATGCTTGGAAGTCTAATCACAGACACTCTTGTCATATCAAGCAGAAAAAGTCCATTTCATAGCGAGCTACGTTTCAGAAAAAGGGAGGGAAGGGTAAACAAGCTCTGCGTTCCACAGCCACCACAGAATTCATCATTCATACAAAAAAATACCCTGAGCTCCAAAGTAGAGCTAATTTAATCCAAGAGGAATAAAACTCCATTTCATAAAAGTCGTCCATTCAGAACACTCATATTTCCACTGAGCAGAAACCCCCGGCTGAAATTCGAGCAGACACTTTTCGGAAGGAATGCATTCGGTGGGTTGAGGGCCAGAGCTTGCCCTGTAATTTGTGAATGTACAGAAATGTGTGACCGCCACAGCTTCACTAAAGATAGAAATCTTTGTCTTATGTCATCGCCGAACCTCAAACTATTTCTAATTGCCCCCATAGCCCCCTTTTCCAAATGAATAGCTATGCATCCAAGGGCTTATGTGTGCACATCTGAAAATAGCCCGGGAGTTTACATGGGCTAATAGATCAGATTCAGTAAAAAAAACTAAAATTTTGAAGGGGTTACAGTCTTCAAAGTGACTTTTAAGTGGCACTGAAAGCAGTGTGGGTGGCATTTAGAAACAGGTATACGTTTACAGACCCCAGAGGCTTCCACTGGTGTCTCTGCTAATAGGGATCACACTCATATTAGTCTTCACAATCTGAGTCACTATACATGAAACCTGAAGTACGTGGGGTTTACTTTGGCTTTATGCACAGAGAGGAGGAGGGATCTCTGCTGTGTCTTTGTAAGGACTCCAGTGAACCTTATGATTAATTAAACTTCATCTTCTTAATTTATTTACATTTCAAAGAGACATAAATGACCCATTTAGAACTGTTTGACAGGGGCAACTATTTCATGGAGACTTTATAGGCAACAAATCATTTTCTGGTACCACGCTCAACACTTTCTTGCTATGAGTGTTCATAATGATTCAGGTGAGGAATGCAGGAACAAAGTTTTTTCAGAGAGTAACCATCAGTAAACAAAGTAGTGATTTTTTGATTCATATCTGAAGGATCAATTTTCTTTTTATGCTTAAATGGTAAGAATCATATACGCTGAGGCCTATTTGAGGTGGGACCGGGGTTTCACATATCCTCCAGGAGTTCTGTCTTGATTTCATACTCAACCCACCCGGATCATTAAAAATCGTTCAGGGGCACGGCGGGCTCTATCCTCAATGCCTGTGCGGCTGAAACTGTAGAAACTGCATGCTGAAATGTGCAGGTCTAAATGTGACAGGCGCCCGGAGCGCACATTAAGGCTGTACAGGGTATAGCTGGGGCATGTGGTCACGTGGTCACGTATTAATAATGAACTAGGGCAGGAGGACGACTAAAATATCACCAGCATTGTCATTGTCCCATTCGAGCTTTACTCTAAATAGAGGCCGCATGACAGGTGATCTGATCACAGATGATTTTCTGCAGTTAGCATTGTAAAGATTTAAGCACTGCTGCTAGATTATGTGATTTGACAATTCCCCACATTTTCAAGCCAAAATAAAAAAAAGAAGCTTGGGAAACCTGTAAAAAAAAAGTTTTTTAAATCTAAATATTCATAATTTCCTCTCTCTGACTGATGTAAATCCCACAGTGTAAAACTGTCAGAATTGACTGACTGAAAAAAAAAAAAACCTGATTCACCACACCTGCCTGAAATCACGAAATTAACAATCAACCACAAACATGGGTGGTTGCTTGTTGTGAGTGTGAACGAGGGCGTTAAAGTAACCTGCAGGTTAATATTTCTTGGACCCCAAAAGTGTGACAACAAAAAACAGAAATAAAAAATGAAGAGTTGATGTTGATTTGATTGACAGGCTTTATGAGCAGTTAACTCACATACTGGTTTGGTAAACTGTACATAATCTGATTTGTTTTTCTACTTCTATTATAAACTTACAAACAATGCGCTGCATTGACACACCACCACTGACACTGTGAGGTTTGTGGCCAGGTTTGATCCCACATGAACAGCTAAATAAAGCTCTAATGTTCACGTTATTGGGACACTTGCAGAATTAGGAAATCTTTAAATGTTATTTTTAACTTCGTCTCTCTTTCTCTCTCTGACTCTCCTGTGCGCTGCAGATGAAATTAGAAGACAATCTGAAGCCACCCCGATGACTCCTCGCGGCACTTTAACTGCACTAAATTTATTGTCATGCATGCAAACGTCTCCACGCGCGCGCACAGGCGCGCGCACGCGAAAATAAAACATGTTATTATTAAAAAGAAACGTGGACCGGTTAAATGCGTTTTAAAATCCAGATGACTTGTTCAATATTTATTTTATTTTATTTTCTGTTTTCTGTTTCCATAACTGAATTTGAATATATATTAATTTTTTTTTTAATATTTACATTTTTGAGGCATTTCTTAAATAATTCTCTTTTTGTGCAGCAGTCAAATCGCTATGTTTCTGAAAATATTATGTATTCTGTATTGTAGAATAAAATCCATCACTGCTCACCCAACAAAATAATGATAAACACAGTATGTAAAGGATGTTTGACAAATGCATTTACAGTAAAAGACACAAAACACTGAAGCAATGAATGTTGTATTTAAAGATGAAAATGTAAACTTGAACCTTTCACACGGCTTCAGTGTGTGGTTATTTAACGAATGAATACCCGTGCTTTTATACTAATTTCATTTCTCAATAATAAATATGTTAATTGTGATTCAAGTAAACACTTGTAACACAGACGTAAAAAATGTCCCCGCTGTTTCTATAAACGACAAAAACGCCTCTCAAACGTAATTCATTTGACTCTTCTGCGTAAAGTCTAAATTAATTCAGATTTCCGACAATCTCAGATCACAGATAAAAGTTTCCTTTTCTCTGCAGATGTGAAATGTCTGCCTCAGACTGTGTGAGCTGACGGCGATTGAAAAGGCAAATGCGCCAACTAGTGTCAAAGAGCAGCATGGCGCACGGTTTGCAGGGTGTGCCGTCATTTGGTGTAACCCTAAACATTTCAGGTTTCTAATGAATTGAGCCTCTGGCACACACAATTATTACCCTGTTGTGTCGTTTGATGTGGGGGAAAAAAACACATTTGCTTTAATTTTCTTATTGAATTCAGTTCAGTCAATTAATGTGATACGGATCTGTCTTAAACCCATAATTTCAATTTATAGAAAAGTGATTTACCTGGAGTGTAAAGCAGACAGATATAAAAGCTTCTCTAAAATACATAAATGAAAATGAAACCACAGGCCTCTGCAGCGTAAATCCTTTTTGCATAAATCATAAACATCTTAATTAAATATAGGTCAGAGAGGGTACAGTGATAAATCAGTGACTTGGAAAAGGTGCAGATCTTTCCATTTATAGCCTGTAATTACATAATTTAAGATGGTTCCATGTAGGATTCATAATTCTTCATCTTCACTAAAGGGTTTTTGGAAAAAAGCGGAATTATTTTTTAAATACTGAAGCTAATCAAATTTAATATCTAACATAACAGCGCGTGATGATCATTGCTTATAATGTAAACTCAATTTATGTCCAGATCGCTCACTGTGTACAGTTCTACTAAACCACGCTGCGCCTCTTCAAATATGTTTCCTTATAAATCATCATTTCATTTTATTTAAATCTCTGCCTAAATCGTACACAGAAACTATACAAGTAGAGAGAAAAGCGCAGCTATGTATCAATAATTCAGCTGCTGTGTGACAACAGCGCAGGGCTGGAGCGGTGTGTTTGATTGGTCCGGTGAAAGCCCAACCCAGCAGATTCATTGGTGGAAATCATCTCTACACTCCCGACCACTAAACACTAAAATGACTGGGGTAAAATAATATCGCAGCACTCTGCACTCCGTTCAGCCTCACGGCTCCTTCTTGCGCCCTGTAACTCCGCGCTAAAGGATAAACTTTAAAGGAGATCCAACTGGAGCGACAGGACAACTCCTCCTATTCCAGAATAACGTTGTGTTTGTGGGAAGATCTCAGCGAGGATAAAGTTACAAGACCTTTTTTACACGCACGAAAAAGGACGCTGATATACGTCAACTTCACTTTGACTGTAGAAAGTTGGAGTTGAGAACTTTAGTTTTGCGGTTTTTTTTTTTTCCAGCGGAGAAATCAGAAGAGGCGTCGGGCAAAGTTTGTCTGTTTAAAGTCGATCATATTTTTTTAAAAACAAAAAAACTTTAACCGAGAAAGTGAGTCGGCAGGATTGTGTAACTTTGTGCATCACGGCTGGATTTACATGATTACTGAGTAAAGATCACTGATCGACAGTACACTGAGTGATTGAGAGCTCGGGTAGTTTGTGGCGCTGATACACTGAACACACGCGGCTGATATTGTCCAAGTGCACGACAGTAAAGACCCGCGTTATAAGTCAAGTTCAGCCCTTTGAAGAGTTTTCGTTTTGCCGTGCTTTCTGAAGTTTATGACACATGCTGTGCAGATGATTTAGCAAACAGTGACCAGAGTATATTGTTTCTGTGAAGGTAGCGAGACTCTCTTGACTCAGACTTGGTGCGCTCTCGCCTCCATCCTTTGCGCGCACACGGCGGACTCCTGAGACCAGCAGCGTCTGGAGTAAAAGAAAAAAAAAAACAGTTTTCACCCTAAAGAGTCCTGTTCTTCTGATACAACCCAGTCAGGTGGCACTGACCCAAGCTGTTGTGATGCATATTCCCGTAGAGCCGCCCACCACCAGACGGTTCACGCCGCCCTCCACGTCCTTCCCCTGCAGTAAGATTGGAGACGGTAACGGGACAATGGCCACCCCGGGTCCCCTCAGGACAAGACCGGACACCAGGAACGTGGTGGACGTCCTGGCAGATCACGCAGGCGAGCTGGTCCGGACCGACAGCCCCAACTTCCTATGCTCCGTCCTCCCATCTCACTGGAGGTGCAACAAGACGCTCCCTGTGGCTTTCAAGGCAAGACACATGGTTTCTAATTTGTTATATTCTCATTTTAATGACACGCACTGTGGTTATCTGTGTCATCTGTACGAAACACACGAGAAAAGACTTATAAAACTGATTTAAGACCATTCAGATAAATTTTAAGAAAGTGAGTTAATTTAATTGCATTCATTTATAAAGAATGCCGGGCTCTGAAGGTTGTGCGTTTGGGTTTCTGCAATTTGCATTTGTGCAGGGTGTTCAATTGTTAAAATGTACAACAAGCTCAACTTTTATTAACGTTAAAATATACTATCCAGAATAATATCATCAGAAAACGGCCCAGAGATTCCTGCAGATAGGAGATCTGAAATTACAAGAGGTCTGAGCAAATAGACCTAGACAGTTTAGACCAATTTCTAATTTTATATTTTTCTCTACTATATTATCCATGCTTCATACGTAAATATTTGTGGCTTGTGTCAATATTAAGCCTTGAATTGTATAAATCATGCTCTGATCCAATCCGGTGAGAGCCCAAGAAAACTAAATAACAGAGCAGAAAATGAAATGCATGCCATGCACAGTTTGTAAAAACTAACAGGCTACGTTTGGATGTGACTGTTATAGGAAGGCTCCCTGCTTTACAATTTGATTTATGGTTTATTGTTGACATTGCGGTGAAATTGCAAAGATATTCGTGTTTAATATTACTGGAGCCGGATGCGGTTTTACGCGCGCAGCTGTGTACATTTGGTTTGGTGTCCCGAAGTGACCGCCAGCTCTCTCCTGTGCACAGGTCGTAGCTCTCGGCGACGTTCCCGACGGGACTCTGGTCACCGTGATGGCCGGGAACGACGAGAACTACTCGGCCGAGCTGAGGAACGCCTCGGCCGTGATGAAAAACCAAGTGGCTCGCTTCAACGACCTGCGCTTCGTGGGAAGGAGCGGACGAGGTGAGCTGACACTATCCCACAAACAAACACACACACACACACACACATACACACATATATAGATATATATGCAAGCATGCAAACACAATAAGAGAAGCATTCTCTGCTTGTAATACATTTGCTGCAACATAATAATAAAAACAATAGATAATTTCCATGTCTAAGTGGAGTAACAATTGACAGCATATTATTTTTTTTAGAGAATGTAAAAAATGATTTAACGTCTAGGTAACACAATTATTGCACAGGCGCACACAGCAAACTAAAGACTACAGGCCTACTTCTTAACTTATAGATTTTAAATACATTTCTGTAATTCTAACCTGATTTTTGAGATAAAAACTGCAAATGTGGAATCACTTAGGTTTGGGTACAGCGAGTGCCCACGCTTTGCCAGCTCACTTGCATGGGTGTCATCCGAAACATCTGGCCTGCGTCACGGTGCACGGTTGCGATGTGACTATAATTTTCTTAATCCAAGGGAATACAAATAATTATCTATCTTGTTTTTAGTCTGTGGGGTGGATGAAAAGAAAAAAAAAACCCACCTCGCAATTCATGCCCTGGAGCAAATTGTCAAACAATTCCCGCCACCAAAAAGCTTACAGTGTAATACCTGGTGCTTATTATGGTTATTGTGTTTAATTGCTGCAATATAAAAAAAAAAATCACATATCAGCAGGCCTGTTTGTAGGACACTGTCGTTAAGGCATAAACCTGCTGCACTTTTCTGTGGTATACTGAGTAAATCATATATTTTCAATGATGAATAACTAAGCATCCTGAACTAAAAAAATATTTAAAAGCCATAAGAGACCTTTCTCTCAGTCCCCTCAGGACTTTTTATTTCTGCGTTTTCCTGACTTACTTCTATGTTAAAATAGCTCTGATGGATGGAAAGTGGTGTCATCTGCCAATTAAAAAGTAGCCCATACCTTTCATTTCTGCTGTCAGTTACAGAAGCCTTCCTTTTTTTTTTCTTTCCTCCCACGCAGTCCCCCTCTTTTTGTTCTAAAACCTTTTTTAAGAGGCGCTTTTCTCAAAGCCGGAGATGAGCACCGGACCCGCTGCTGCATGATGCAGCCTCTCTCTCTCTCTCTCTCTCTCTCCCCCTGAACGGACTTTGATGCAGATGGGAGCAAAATCGTGCCTTGTTGAACAATAAACTATCGCTGCAAGCTCTTTCAGGCAATCTGGAACACATTCTCTCAATAATCTAAATCATACCCGCAGTCAGGCCATCAAAAGAGGTGGTCCCTGCTCTTTTTTTTTTTTTAAGGCTACTTTAATTCAAAGACTACGGCGGGACAAAAACTGACGATTTGAGGTTGCACAGCGAGCTATTGTTACACACAAGAGGGAAATTTGTTGTACAGATGAAAGAGTAAAATGTCCTTTATGCTGCTGTGATGCAGGAAAGAGCTTCACTCTGACCATCACTGTGTTCACTGGACCGCCACAAGTGGCCACCTACCACCGCGCCATCAAGGTCACCGTGGATGGACCTCGTGAACCGCGCAGTGAGTACATGCACGCAACAACACACACACACACACACACACACACACCAACACTACTATTGTTTTTGCTAAAACGCATTGTGGTGTGATGTGAGTGCTGCACAGCCACCCAATTAGAAGCAGCTTCTCCTGGTTCTGAAAGTGGGGGTGTTAGTATCGCTACATGCTGTGAGAAAGGCATGATTCATATGCTGATTAAAATGTAACGCTGGGAGCATATCTCATAGGGTGCCTACCAGTGCGATATGTATTCCTCATATTGTGGAGGTGAAAATCTGTTCACACGATCACATGTGCAGAAATTCGGTTTCCACTAGATTTATGTTGGGTTAAGGCTTGGTTTTGGGGTTGAGATTAGACTTAAGACAAGATGAAGGTTGGGGTTAGGTACGTAGTGGTTATGGTAAGCCTCTAAAGAATGAATGTAGTGCTGTAAGTTGTCCTCACAAGTATAGCAATGCAGGTGTGTATGTGTGTGTGTGTGTAGCAGGGGCACAGAGATGGGCCTAGTCAGAGGAAACTATAAAGCATATTAAGGCATAACCCAAGACCACTAAGAGGGGCGGGTGAGTCTCCAAGCCGCAGGTGGCTCAGCTCAGTGCAACCCTCCTCCTCCTCCTCCTCCTCCTCCTCCTCCTACTCACCCTATCCCTCACCTCTACCTTTCCCCAGTGCTGGTCAGAGGGGTCGTACTTACCCGACCACATAAGTGGCTCGTTGATTTAACACAGGGCAGACTCCAGCCACTGTTAGCCCTGGCAGTGAGGCTTGGACTGCTAAAGCTGTTAGCGCCACCGTTCAGCCACAGCTACATTCTCATGTGGTTTAATGTAGCTGGTGTGAGGGATGGTTGAAACTAGTGATACTCAGATGAGTCGGTTGCTGACGGCTGAAGCCATATGTGTGTAGATGTACGAACTGAGCAATATAGACGAGATGTGTAGGATTTTAGGATATACCTGTGTAGAGATGGTGTTTATAATGGTGCACAGTTTAAAGGTCTGGATAGATGATGGTGGAGAGGAGATATCTGAACAGGGAGAATTTAGCCCAGTCACAACTGACCACACCAGGGGAAGACAGAGTGGTAGCAAGTGCCACATGAGGAGGGATATGGCTGGCAGAGAAGGGAGCTGAGGGGCACAGAGAGAGGGACATCGACCCCCCAGCTATTTGGCTATTTGCAGAGGTATAAAAGAGAACAGTGACTACAGATGAGGGAGGGTGAGATAATTATAAACACTGTATGTGTACGTGAGTGTGTGTGTGTGTGTGGACAGTTTCAATTTGATTGTCTTTTGTTTAAAGAAAAAAAAAAAACAGTGCGTGCTGGAGCGTTCTCATGTGCATCTGCAAGCGTCTTAGCTTGAAATAACTCTGTACATTAACGTTGTCTCCCGCCCATCTGTCAACATGTTACTGCTCCAGCTGAGGCGTCAGAGTGGCCGTGCTACTTTTACACCGGCACTGAGTGCTATAAAGTAACACTGTTTAATATAGGGTAAGAGAAATGTAGGCATCTGTTAAAATCTGTTACGTGGAGCTGAGAGAGAATTCACAGAATGACAGAAAATAAACTTCAGCAAAGGCTAATTTAAAAGAATCAATTTGAATATGATTTCAATGTGCACTAACTAGAGCCTCCCTTAGTTTAACCCCCTGGAAACAAATAATGTTATGCAAATGCCAAAATGGCTGAAATACTGAGTCAAAGCTTATCTGAAATATGAATAATACATCCAGTTACACCAGAGTGAATGTAGACCTAGCATCAACCAGTGGATTCAAACAGGTAATAGGATAAACATTTTCAAAACACAGCATATTTTTTAGCTTCAGATTCGTTTTCAGGCCAGTTTTCTACGAGTGTATTGATAGACTCAGAAAAAATAAAAATCATTTGCGAGATGAGATAGAGCACTGTTTTGTACCGGCACACTCAACGCACAGGAACACACATTACTATTCAGACATTATTAGGACCATAAAAATAATCACATTCTTCTCTAACCACAAGGCACCACATTATATCTGCTGTGCAATGTTTAGAGCCAAAGCAGAGAGGCTCTACTGCCAACACATAAAACTAACAGCAATTTTTCATTATAAATCACATCCTGAGAGACAGTTATATATTCAAAAGCTGCTTTGAACCCAGTTCTCAATTTCAGCGCCACACAACGTAGCCTGAACATCGCAGCTTTATCATTCATAGAGTAGACGGCCTGAAGCCAGACTTGGCCACACTGTGTTCACCTGTCCGCAGGCTGGCAGGCTGCAGGGACCGGGCTGCATGGGGCTTTACAGGCTGTTTATGTAGGACGTGCATTTGCATGGCTGCCAACCGAGCAGTGGCAGGAGCTGGCACCAAAGGGGGGAGGAGGTTTTTTATTAATGTTTACTGATCCAGACTGGAGAACCTGATGGACAGGACTGCAGCAGCAGCAGCAGCTCGCCTGCAGCAGTGTAACAACACCATGCCTTCTGAAAACACTTGATCTGTAAAAGATGAGCAAGCATGTGTACACTAATGTATTTTCACATGCTCACACACATACACACATGTAAATGGATATATTTACACACACAGAGGCAGCGTTATGTTCCTCAGTAAGCAGGCTAAATGTTAAGCTAAGTATTTCTGTCTCTCTTGCTGCTGATTTCCTCATCACACATCCGGCATTCGTCACCATACCCCCTCAAGCCCCCACCCCACCCCCCCACCCCCGATCTATCAGTCATACAGTATTTTATTATCAAACTTCTGCTGAGGCCAAACTGAAAACACAACTGTTGCAACTGTTGTTGAAAACTGCTGTCTGAGCAGCGGCTTTAACAACACGCCACATACAACAACAAGACGGAGCACGCTGATTTAGAAACACCAAAAAGGAAAACAGATGACTTAAGTGTCAGACCCTCCCTGTTCATACATTTAATGCACCCTGCAGGGTTATTCTCACCAATTAATCCCACAACTGTATTTTTGGTACCCTTCTCACACACATATGACATCAGCCACTGTCCATTTACCCACGGGGAGGGGTTGTTTTTATTTCTGTATTTCTATTTTTCCCTCTCTCGACCTCAAATGCACCAGTCTCTGGAAAGAAAAGATGACCATACTGCATGAACATAAAGCAAATATTTTTAGCTTGTGAATTGGTGTTTTGAAATCATTTTTACAGCACGGGGTGTATTAATAATTTGAATGAGTGAGCATGATAAATGGTGCATTTTCTGAAAGTCAAGTTTGTGAATATGTAAAGTAGGATTTGCACAGATATCATTTACAGGCAAGGTTTGATGAAAAACAGAATGAGCAAGTCAAATCTTTGCATAAATGATTTTGAAATTGAGGTAAGAAAAATATTCAGCTCCATCTGAGAATATATTCAAAGCTGTTTGTGTGGATGAAAATCAGCACTTAAAATTGTGTGTGTGTGTGAGAGAGAGAAATCAAAAAAGCTTTTAGACCCTTTTTTAAAGAAATAGAACGGACAGATCTTTATTTGCTGTATGTTAGGAATGTGCAAGCCTGTCATACCTCCGTACCTGATTTGTCTGATGAGACTCGAAAATGATACACATGAACCCAGTCTAACCGCTAACACAATATAGTACATGCTTTACCTGCATACATTCAGATAGAGCTCACACACTTTCCCACCCACGGGCCCACGCATCCACTGAAATTACACAAAGTGCTGTCGTGTTTTGTTGCCTCTATTTACTCGGCTGGGTGTGTTCGCACAGCTCCATGAGGAGAATGGCGGGTGTGTGTGTGTGTGGGGGAGTCAGGGCTGCGGGGGTGCATGTTGGAGTTGGCGGGTTGATTCTATTTGCATTTGGCACACAGACTGTACAAAGTATGCAAATAGACAAACAATGACATTTGCTGTGTTATTTTTCCTGTGATATTGCAGTCTCTCTGTAAAGTAAACAAAAAGATAGCATGTGTGTTGCTGTGTATGTCTTTGCGTGTGCGTGCATTTAGCTCATGCACCTGCCAGGTGTGTCCATCTCTTTAAGTTGGCCCCACGGGCCACGCCCATGCTCCACAAATCACATGAAAGGCTCACCCTCAGTGCGAATTGCTCTCTCAAAGACAACTTTGATGTTTGAAAATGGAGATGGGTGTCTTTGAAAGAAAGGCCTACAGGTGTATCAGTGCCAGGGGAGGAGGGGGGCAGTGGCATGTCTGATGCTGGTTGCTTTCCTGACTGCTCACCGTGACTCTCAGATGTATAACCTAGGGACATAGTGGCCTACGCACATAATCACACACACACACACACACAAACACACACACACTAATAGTGGCTAGCCTCAACATTCTAACTCATGACCACTTAATTTATAATTTGGCAGATGAGATTCTGCCTCAGTAACTTGCAGAGACAGATGGGAACTGATAAGGGGGAGATTTTATGTCCTCTTCAGAGAAATGTCACTCTGTGGCATATGCAGTGACTAGAGGCCCTTGACTGTGGCGTCCCTCCTTCCCCGGGGTCAATTGAGACGCGTCATACTTGGCCTCAGCGATTAGAAGTAGAGCAAATATTGGCCAACTGATAAATCCACTGGAATGCAGCAGTGCATACTGAATAGATCTGGAGTGATTTCAGAGAGGGACTTGTGTGTTGGGACGAAACATTCATGACATTCTGAGGTCTGATGCTTGTGAAGGGTGACAGATGAGGACGTCATCATCATGTGGGATGTCTACACATTAGAGACACTTATTTTGTGAGACATTTTAATGTCTATATACAACTTTATATGAATCAATGCTGTTGGAGTCGTCAAAGTGTGATAAATGAGACATGAAACAGCTGTATTATAATCAATTTTGTTGTGGGAGGGTAAATAAAGGACTGAGATGGAAGCTCTTCGACCACTGTTGCCACCTTAACCACATCTAGAACCTTTGAGGCCAACTCCTTTTGAGGGCTACACACACGCACAGTCGCTGGTAATCCTACTTAGGTTTTGCTGTGAAAGGATAGCTAATTGATCTAAATACTTCTACAAAACTGAGATATAAAGAGAAAATTTAAAAAAGCTCTTCTCCCCTCGCTGCCTCCGTTTGCTCTTTGGCATGTTGCTGCAACGTCAATGAGCAAGTTTCTGCTATAAACAGGAAAAAAGAAGAACATTGTTTAACAATCTGAAAAAGCAGAATGTCTACTCCTCGGGCCAATTGATGACTGTCAGACACACACACGCACAAACACAATAGCCTTTGGGTGAAATGCCTTTTATTTTTCCACTCAGACAAAAATTTCCACCCTATATTTGCTGACGCCAGATTGAACAGTAAGAAACAGTAGGAATCACAGAATTATTTGCCCCAGACAACGCTTTTGATTCACACCAATGATGCAAGTAGAAAAAGGTTTCCTCAGAATCAACAGAGAAACTCTGCCAACGTGCTACTCAGCTCTCCACCAACTCCCTGCACACTCCCCTCCAAACTCACCAAGCGTCCTTCCTGTTTACCCACCTATGAAGGGAAGTAAAATGCCCACTCTGTGTGTGCTCACTCTTCCTTATTTACACTGACCCACACAGGAGGTAACCATTACGACCTTTCAGCCATAATTCAATAAAAGTTCTGATCTGCATTTAGAAAAATAAATGGCCCATGAGTGGAGGAATATTTTCTCCCCTGCTGCATTATGACAATAAACAGTTTTCTGTGTTAGAGACTGGGGTGGAGTGTGAGGTGGTTAGTGGGAACAAGGCACCTGCTGGTTACTGGAAACGACGCTGTGTACCACCACCCTGCGGTCTGGATATTTATTTCTTTAGGCCTTAATGGTTAGAAACAGTGAGCAAATAATAGGTGTAGCAAGATCTTTCTTCTGCTTCCAGGAGCAGAGAAGGTTGTAATCCTCTATGTAAACATAGAGGGAAGTCTTGGCTTTTCAAAACAGGCTGGAATGATCACAGAAAAGCAAAGGTCAAACTTTGCAACCTCAACATTACTGCAGTAGTCCACTAACGGCATGATAAACTATTATCATGAATACTGAAAGTGAAAAATGTACATGCCTACACAGCGGAAAATTCACACATTTCACATTTCACACATTTTTGTTGACCCACCTGGAATATGAATTGTCATTCTGTGGAACTGTGTGTCTGTGTGTGTGTGTGTGCATGTTTAGGGGCAAATGCACGCTTGTTGCACATTATTGTGTGTGAGCTGGTATGCACGTAGGTGTGAACGTGAAGCCGTTTGACACATCTGCTAGCGTTGCATTGATGTATGTGACAGCAGCAGCTTGCTTTCCTTTCCCACAGTCTTGCAGGGCACCCACCTTTCCCCTCGCTGCTTAGAACAACCTGACTGTCACGTAAACATGCACACACGCTTCACAACAACTCCATTCACCATTAGAGCTAAAATAACACACTCAAAGTAGCTTATTGCTTTAATATGATCTGTCACTGGAGCCAAATAGGGCTTCTGTGCTCGGCGAGGCCAAAGCAGGAGCAGTGTGGGGAAATCTACAAAGGCAAGCAGCCAAAAGGGCCTGAAAAACAGCCTCGCTCATATCACCCCCAACACACCTCAACTCCAGAGTAGAAGACAGTTACGTGCGTGCACAAATATACACACACACACACACACACACACACACACAGAATGATGGGACAAAAGAGAGATGATTACTCGAGCTACGGGGCTTATTGTATTGTTAGAGAATCCGGGTGCATTGGGCCTTATTTTGGCACCCCTTCGCTCTCTCTGCGTGCCTCAACCTGCCTTGCTGTAGGGTTGTCCTTGTATGGCACTGCTTCTGTTCCACTCACACACACACACACAGACCCACACAGACACACACACACACAGACCCACACACACACACACAAGCAGACACACGCAAAGAGCTTTATCCCCTTATCAGAAAAGGAAGGCTGCGCTCTTTGCTCAAACAGTCTCATGTAGCAACTTCCGCTGTGAGCAGCTTGTTTTTAGGCCTGCGAGGGGGATTTTCACACTGTTGATGTCCCCAGAGAGAGGCTGATGCATCTGCCTGAGGGACCAGACGATCCCCCAGCTGTGGCTAGAGAGGATGAACTACCGATAAAAGCGTGCCAAAAGTTTTGGTGACCTCCCCGAAGCTTAAACTTTGTACCAAACCTCTTCTGTCCACTGTATTCAATGCCCTGATATTTTTGGCAAACAGTTAAAGCTCACAGCTAGTTTATGTCCAAAGAAATAAACAGTCTGTGCATTCAATCCACGGTAATGATACAGTTGTAAAACATAATGCATTCATACCGAAAGCGTTTCAAGAGTTTTATGTAAATGAGCGCAAAGTAGTGTAATGTCTGCATGTGGCTAGAATCAACTCATTTAGGCCCAGACGAGACAGCCACAATCACCAGCCAAGGGTAAAACCCACATCCTTCAGGGTCAGCCTCAAAACAAGAACTTTGATTTGCCCCACTGTAAATACCCAACAGTGTGATTGGTGGCCTTGGGAAACACGATGCCAAGTGCACTGCTGCAGAGATGCTTTTTGAGCTGTGCGATGATGCCCGTAATAGAACGAAAAGGGAAGTACGCGAAAGCGTGGCGGAAAGAGGCAGGGTGGGAACGAGAATGGAGGGGGTTCAGGTTCGCTAGAGTGGAGGAAGAGGAAGACAGGTGTACAAGGCTTTGCTCAACAGATGTTGAAACGTCTCCAGTGTCTGTTGAGGGCAAACGGAAGTGTGCTCGCAGGCAAGTAGGCCTCGCTGCAACATATGTTCAACTGTTGCCCCACATCGCACTGTGGGCTTTCAAAAGCGAGATAAGGATGCTTCTCTTGTGCTCACATCTTTTCAACACTTAAAAACACATTCAATATGGGCTTCCCTGACCTGAAAGGAAAGCTGGATGCATTTAAGCTGTGGTAATATTGAAGTGACTCATCAACACAAGAATGAACCTCATACAAAGTTTTTTGTAACCTACATTATAACAATTACAATCAGCTGCCATTTTGAGCCCTCATATTTGACTTAGAAATGCTTCTTACAACGCCTAGACATTTTTTGTATGTAAACCTACATGATACCTACAGTCCAGACATACTTCTCAGTCTAATGTGTAATACATGCACTCCAAATCAATTCTAGTCTGTTATCAGGGGCCTATCAAGTCCATTTATATGACAAATATAAATATTTACACTTCAAATATATTCAGTGCAGACTTGGGCTGCTGCCAAAGCACGTATTGCCCTTTGCCGTTCAGATAGGGTTTCACTTAGCCCCTGAAAAAGCACCCAGCCCTTCACTAAAAAGAGCTTGTGTTTAATGCGTCTCCCTTTGGACAGGAACATATGTTTCTTTCTTTCAATGCAGATAGGGAAAGAGAGGAGAAGTACAGAAAAAGTGGGGGATAAAGGAAGGAAACGAGTCGCGTTGGTTGAACATTCAGCTGTGGTGTCGATGCCTAGGGCCTGGCTGTCACCTTACTGAGCAAACACTGTCTCTGTGTTGAGCTGATATGGGCTTTGTGTAAGGAAGGCTAGGTAAGACTTGTTGCCGTTCATATGTCTAATGTCAGAGCACAGGGTGCAATCTTGTGAAAAACAACCTCACACTTTTCACATCACTTCAACTTGAACCTCCATGTGCTTCAAAGCACAGAGGCAACAGAGGAAAAACAGCAACTCAAGTTGTACTGCAGCAAAGATAAAACACTATCAGGAAATAAAAAGACACACACACACACACACACACACACGCGCACAGAAAACAAAGCGGGTGCTGGGAACGGCACACCCATTTCTTCAAAACACAGCCACTGCCTCTCAGTACATCGTTAATACCAGACATTTTATATCAAGCATTTTATTTGTTCTTCATAGTCTTCCATAATGCTTTCAGATGATGCGACCGCTATACTGAGAGGAAGCTAGTAAACCTACAACCTTTAGCATCCATTTCAGCTCTGGGTGCGTATTGAGCGCTGCTGTTTAGGCCTCATGTGTGCATTGGCCCCCATCTCCCAGCTCTATCTTGTGGTTATGATATCATAGAGAGAAAAACAAGGGCATTCTCTTCTAAGTGCACCCTCACTCATTAAATATTCATCCAACCACAGAAATCCCTCTGAAATGGGGCTGGTGTGGAGCGTTGGCACCCCTCTGGCCCCTGGCCCTGCCAAGTAGATAGTCAAATGTTGGTGGTCGGAGCAGACAGACTGTGGCTTCAGCCAGGTCAACTGACCAAAGAGAGCGTATTAACACGAGGTGTAACTGAAGGATGCAAGTTCTGTTTTGCTTTCTGTGGGTGGGAGGATTTTGACAGTTATTAAACATTACTGAACAATGTTGTTTTGCTTTCTCAATGTACAGAGGAGAAACTGAAAGTTTAACAGAAGGCTGTCACATGATTCACACCACATTGTATGTTAGTGAAAAAACAAAACTTTTAAGTCAAAACCAAGTAACTTTTCTCAAATCCAGATGAAATTGAGACTAAACATTTCTGTGTCAAAAAATGAAAATGTCTTAAATAGTACTCCTCTCATCATTATAGTTTAGCATAGCAAGCCTATTAATTTATCATTATGAATTGCAAAAACAGTAAATGGAATTTCAGAGCTACAAAGTTTAGAAACACAAAACCTAAAAAGTGTGAGTGTGCTTCCCTCCTGGTAGGTTTATTTAAAAAAAATATCCAAGAGACAAAAGCAGAGGGAAAAACAGAGAAGGGGAAAAGAAAGTTTCAAGCCACCTCCCATTTGATTAGTGGTGTTAACAGCAACTGTAAGACCAGGGTTAATGAGCTCCAGGCCTTGCTCTAATGAAGCTCTCCCAAAAATCTCCCTCTCACAGCCCACTAAACCCCCTACTGGAAGCTCTGAACAGTGTGTCGCCAAACGCGGCGTGTCCCTGCCAGCTGGAACTGGGCCACAGAATCTACAGTTAGGCTCAAGTGTGTGTGTGTGTGTGTGTGTGTGTGTGTGTTTGTGGGAAGCTGAATGATCACTTTCATCCCTAAAGAGCCAGCCAATTCATCTCAGACCACCATTGGCCACAGAAAAACTGACCAATTATTATTTTTTTCCTGCTTGCCTTTTTTTTTTTCCAACCAGCGAGCAGAGGGATGTATCATTTCCCTGACCTCAGCCGTTTGAGGTGGTGTAAATCTCTTAATAACTACACAAGGACACATATAAAGGGCTATATTTGGAGGGCTCCTTCCCCTGGCCGCCCCTGCTCTGGTGTGGAACAGACAGTAGCCATAGTGTCTATGTGGATCTGGTGCTATGTGTCACTACCCCTTCGTGTGTGTGCGTGTGTGTGTGTGTGTGTGAAAGAAAGACACTGCGTGAGTGAGAGAGAGAGTGAGACGTTGGTCTTCATTCCTTCCATCGCAGTTTAAGAGAGAGGAGAAGGCAGACTGGCTGCGTATGAGCAAAAATAAAAAGATATTACAGAGTGTGAAGGGCTTTGTGTCCTTCCAGGATATGTTCCTGAGTAACGGCACGAAGCAAACTAGTGGGGTGGTGGGTGGAATCACACACACTCTGTCCTTTCCTTTGGCGTCCCACATCCTAATGCTCGTGAAAACAAACAGTGGGAGATCAGCAGCAGAACTGCTGTCTCTGCTCAGACAGATTAGTCATGACTGAGTCTCTCCCTGACACACTCACACAGAAAAGTGCAACGTAACTGTTGATCAGTGGGTGAGAATAGAAAAGTACCAAAGTGTTCTGTGCTGCAGTCTGACTTTGGAGTCTGTCTAACTTCAGATATTGTATCTATGCATCAATGTGTGTGTAGCTTTAGCTTTAGGCATGTGTGTTGGAGAGGTGTCAATGCAAGATATTTCTATATAATTCGTAAAGAGAGAATAGAGGGGAGATGGTGGGCACAAACAAATGGACAGAGCGGTAAACGAGAGGAAACTTTACCCATGGGTCAGCCTCTGAGGGAAGATATATTGCCCATGGGTCAGTGGAGAGAAAGGATGGGCAAAATCCATATTGGTCCGTCTGCCTTGCCCCCTTTATATAGTGATAAAATATTCAAATCCAGCCATTACTTCACATTAGGCTACTCTGTAGAGATGCCAGGGAGAAAACCACAGAATGTATACATGCTGGTTCACACACAGTTTTGGTGCATTGATAGTTACATTAAAATCTCTTCCTCCCATTAGAGGCACAGCCCTCATCCGCACTCACGTCTGACATTTAAGGTGTGTTCACATGTCCACATGTGTGCCTATGAGTGTCTATATGAAAAGCATGATCACTGGGCCTTTTGTCTGACCACGTCCCTGAACGGCCCGTCAAAGTGATACGGGCGCCAAGTGTGTCAGTTTTCTGGGTCTTGGAAGAAAGAGATGCAGCAGATATGCTTCCCTTACTCAGAATTAATTCCCACACTTCATGCACAAACAGCCTCAAACACAAAAGCTTGCTTTCAGTCTTTCTTTCACTTATGTTTAAAACTGATGACTGTATGGTCTGGTAGGCCTGTCTGGGTGTTTCCGTCTGACTAAGTGCTGTGTCAGTCAGACCTAAGTGTGTGTATACGTGGGTGTGTTTGCGAGGGGTGTTACTGGGGGCAGATCTACAATACTCACTATTTCTTGTTTTTACAAAGTAAGATGGAACGATAAAGATCACTTAACGTCATCAGTTCACAGACATACCACATGGCACAATCTGTAGCTTAATTCTTTGTAAACTTTAGGTCCAAAGAAAACAGCATTCCTCAAGCAATTATTTTCAACCACTTATGCTATCGTTATCTGCAGATGACACAGCAGCAGGTGCAGCTTGGGTAACACTTAGTGTCTAGCCAATGAATTTCAAGGTCTGCTAACAATCTAATAATATTTTTGTGTTTGGACGCTGAAAAACATGGCAATAGTGTCTCTCCCTCCCTCGATATGATTTCACTCTGTGTGTGAGTGTGTGTGAATTACAATGGGAGATATTGATGGTCTTCTCAGTCCAAGTCAATTTTACATTAATTACAGTTCAGACAGGCAAAGAGAGCTTGTTTTGCCAGGAAACAGTCAAACCGCCTGGCTCCATTAGGAAGTTAGGAAGAGGGAGAGGTTTTCCAAAATGACTCTTTTATTGTTTTTGCCATTTTTATGCAACTCTGGAAATATTAAGAGTCACTCATTTTGATGGTCGTGTAGGTGGTACATTGGCAAGTTTGGAATTTCCCTCTTACCTGTCCCCATCATGTCACTGTTTCAGGGCACAGAGTGAAGATTGAAGACACCCAGAAGATGCAGTTCTCTGACAGACTTTCAGAGATCGAGCGCTACCAGCGGAGTATGCGGATAGGCCCAGTGAACAATAATCCCCGCCAAATCCACCAAACCCACATCAGCACCACACCAGGTGAGAACCACTAATACATAGAGCCAAAACTATTCAATATCACCTGTAACACTTCAGTTTACATTAACTGCCATTACTTACAACAAACATATTTAGTTTTGTTTGGCCAGTGGATAAGTAATCTGTACCACTAATCTGTTACACATGGTACATGCTGTTCACCCGACATTAAACAAGACAAGTGCTCTTCATGTGCGTTTTCTCCAAGGGGCTCTGGAGTTCTGTTCCACTAATCTGGCAGCAGTTATGTGTGTTAGCTGTCTGAGGGGAAGCTCTTGTCAGCTCTGTCCCCGGATGCCCTTCGTTGGTGGGTCTGGGCCCCACAGAGTGCAGGGTTGAGTCTGTGGCCAGGTGGCATGGTGGGTGCTGCCAACCGAGCTTGGCCTGGGTGCTGAAGCTGGCCCCCGCACACTAGAGCCCCAGGAATGTAACAGCCGCCCGCTACTTTGGCAATCACGTCACTGACAGACTGTTCGAATGTGCGGGGGCGGAGGGCTGTGACCAAGGTGGTGCGATGGAGAGGAGGGGGTTGTTCCATGCGTGTGTGTGTGTGTGTGTGTGTGTACTCTGGACAGCTGTGTGGATGGAGTGAGGATGAATGTTCACTTGCCATCATATGTCAGAACCTCTTTAACAAGATGCCATGTCTGGAAGCACGCAGACTAAACACACACACACACACACACACACACACGCACGCGCACGCACGCACACGCACGCACACGCACGCACACGCACGCACACGCACACACACGCACACACACGCACACACACGCACACACACGCACACACACACACACACACACACACACACAC
>JAUBNQ010000004.1:14046191-14063868 GCA_032353495.1 Ctenopoma kingsleyae | reverse complement strand
CACACACACTCACACACACACACACACACACACACACACACACACACACACACACACACACACACACACACACACACTTACAGTATCCTCTCCTGCCCACTCTCTAGTTCTCATGCTAGCTAATGAATCTCATTACCTTTGTATCAGCATGTTGCTGTGTACAGGAGGGCTTGTTGGGAGCACTGGGCCGTGTGTGGGTGGAACTCTATCAGTGTGTATCACAGTTATACACAAATGTTTGGCCTTGCGCTTAGCTTAGACAGCGCTGAGTCACCAGTACGGTCCTATCTAGCAGCTGACTGCGGAGAACACAGGGTTTTTTACCCTGCTCTCCCTTGTCCTTACTTTGTGTTGATATTGATTTTGTTCCCTCGCACAGCCTGTACCGAGTTGAAAACATGTCAGCCATTTTAGAAACATCACGGACCGGTTATGCTGAAAATAAACAGTGTGGAGCTTCCACACAATACAGCCCCTGTGATGATAATTTTCTGATGGTTTAGAGTTTGGCGTGAGCTCTGCAGGTTGTCTGCCAATAAAAAGCCCCCTGCAGCTAAGCTTATACTGTGAGCTTTAAGTTTCTGAGGACTGACTTGAATACAGGGTGGGTGTGTGGGGGGCATTCTAGTCAGCAGGGAGAGGTGTACAGACTTGGTCCAGACAACAAACGACGAGCAGCTCTTTGCTTTGCTCTCATCCGCCTCACACAGGATTAGGGCAGGAATTAGCGCGTCATAGTCTTGTCAGGCTTCAAAGGTCTGTGCTGTTGCAACACACATGTACAGCGCATGCACTGCGAGCAGACACAACACACCAACATCAGTTGCAACTGTCAGAGACTGTAAAGGCCTTGTAGCTTCACATTACAGCTGCCAGTGACTAGAGGCGGTCTATAAGAAGTGTGTGCGAGTGAGACAGAGGAGGGGAAGGGCTGTAAAAACCACACACCTTAATCTGTGGTATTACCATCATGACGGCATACCGCAGGGCAGGAGTGGTAAAATAATTAAATAACAGTGCAGAAAGGCCTTCTCCCTCCCAACTATCTGCTGGAGTGTCTGTGCTGCAAACTGGTGATGTCTGTCGTGGCACACATCACATGGAGCGCTCCTGAATGCGTAGGAATCATGCACAGACAACACTACTACAGTATTACAAGTAAAGCTCAAACAAAAATAGACTTGTAATAAATCCCATTCAGAGACACAGGGAGGTGTTTACATATCAACAGCACACACATCTCAGCTTTTGGCAGCCCTGCCAGACACTGTTGTATTTTGCAGATACTTTAAATCCTCAAGCCTGTTTGTTTGAAAATCGCAGGGTGATAGATCGCCCATCAACACGTTATAATTAAATGGATTCCCATCTCGCTGTTACAAAAGATGTTTTCCATTATCCAGGGCTGGAACCTTGCATTCTCCCCTTGAAGACAACTAAATAAGAAAATACAGTGACATCTCCTCCTAAAGCCTCCTTGCTTCATTTTGTTGTCTGAGCCATGAAATACTGTCTCAGTTTTGTTGTCAACAGGACACGTCTCCAGACATCTGCTAGCCTGGATTCTTAAATCACACACACACACAAAACACACGATTGCACCACAGGCATATTGAAGAAAAAAAACAAAACACACACACACGCACACACATATACAGTTCCGTGGTAGTGTTGCAAGTTCTCCGCTAGTACCCAGACAGACAGGGTAATTAAGAGCTCATTACAGTGCATGCAGTGACAGGATTCCTGCATGCTGGCAGACGCTGCATTCGCTGCTTGTTTTGTTCTTCTGTGGCCACAGGTAAGCCTGCTAGACATGTGGAATGATTCTCAGGGAGGGCGGTGGCAGTGTGTGTGTGTGGTTGAAAATGCGTGGTTCAACTAGTGCAGTCAAGCAAATCTGACACTCAGACAATCAAGTACTAAATTGTTATTCTGGTTTTCAAAACCTCAAATGAGGTACATGTGTATACTATATGTGTCTGTGGGTGGCAGTTTTTTTTCCCCTTTGATACAGAATGTAGTTGATCCTCTCACACCTAACTGTGACACTGCATTTGAAATATATACACAGTTCTTCCCAGTCTTAAGAAAAGCAGCTGATAGAAAATTAGATTTTCCTCAAAGTGCAAAGTGGAAAACAGATTCCAGTTTTACCTTGCTCCATCTTAAATGCAGACAAAACTCAACAAGCCCCTGGCACAGCCTCTAACAGGCAGCCGAGACGAAAGCGGCCCTTTCAACTTAAATGTGTTTTAACAGTGTGAGAGGGGTGGGGGGGAGAAAGAAATACAGCAGCAATTTAATCATCCAAAAAGAAAGTCCTGGCACTTTTGAGGTGGTATCATTTAACATGTTATTTGTTCCAACACCTGTGTGTTCCTCTCTGAAGATGAATATCAGATACTAGCATAACGTTCCGCCATCAAGGGCTCAGCTCTTTGATGGGAGCCCAAAAGTGCATGTGTTCTGCTGAATGTGTGCGTGTGTGTGCGTGTGCATCCTTCTGAATCTGGTAATGTCATTAATAACATTAATAGATTCTTGAAGAAAATATTTATAACTTCATTTTTTTAATGTAGCATTTATCCTGCAAATTATAGTTAAAGAGAGCAAGGAGCTTTTTTATTAATGGCACTTCCACAACTGCTGGCACCTCTGGCTTCCTCCTGCACCACTGGCACATAATTGCTGCAGCTGTGTTTTGCCCTCTTCTTCAGTATGTTCAGGCTGGGACTCTGCCTCTGCCGGACTTCACTTGAGAAAGTCCTGTTTGATGGCGAACCAGCCCAACACAGCCATGCCCCTCCCGCCTTGTCCACAGTGACCACACTGTTTACTCCACATAAACAAGCTGGCCGGCCCCCCAGGTTCGAGGCGGCACTCTGCTGCAGCACGGCCAAGAGGCTCAACCTTATTCACACATCCAGAGTGACATGATCAACCAATTAGAAGCAAGAGTGAGACAGGAAATTAGCACCGTCAGGTAGCTGTGGTGTGGACTTTTGAGCACAGCCGTCATGTTAGCTGGGTTTCATGCTGATTTCTGCCAAACCCAAGCAGGAAGCTGGCCCTCTGAGGCCAATACAACCGAAATGAGAAGGAATCTGGACCAATCCTTTAGACACTCTGTTTTACTTCTGCACTCCACTATTTACATAATATGTCAATGACTGCCATAGAGTTTATTTGTTATGGTGCCTGAAAGCTTCACTTGTGGTTACTCTCTTTTTGTGACCCTGAGATGAATAATTCAAACTGAAAATGTTTCTTTTCTTCAACAAAAAAGAAAAAAAAAATCGTTTGAAGCCACCTCCTCTGTGGAAAAAAAGAAAGAAAAAGAGAAGCGAGAGCAAGTTGTTTTTTACCAGACTCAACTGTTTGTGTAAGTTATAATTTCACATCAGAGCCAGGCTGAGTTTTACATTTCAGCAATTACAGAAACTACATGTGTGCCATGAACAGTCTCTATTGAGTCTGGGGAGAGGGGAAGGGCGGGAGGACGACAAGCTCTCAAAGAGAACACAGGATTTTTCAGCCCATGTGTTTGTTTTTGCTCACGTTATAAGTGAGGGCTCAAAAGACATATCAAATGTCCCACATAGCTGAGCCAAGGCCGTGTTCCTCCCCTCTCTAACACGCTCTCTTTCTCTCTCCTTCCCTCGCTGGCGTCTTTCTCTTGCTTGCTCTCTCACATTCTCTCCCTGTTGCGACGCCTAAGGCCTAAGCGAAACAGGAAGCCAGCACAAGGGCCGGCATTCACTGTGTCTCAATGACACGCTTCATTACGACAGGCGCATTACATGTCTCAGAGGCGTTGCCGGATCCGGAGTCACGAGGATGCCATATTGGCTCAAGCATCTTCTCAGCCGTCCCTTTCATCTAAACACGCATTTCGAAAGCAGTGCGTGTGTTTATTTGTGTCCTCCCCAAAACTACACTGGCACTACCCCAGAGCTACTCATTAGTGATGCAGCGACGGCTTCTTCCCATTTCAACCCTTTCCTTCCACACTCCTCAACTCCGCCCAGGGGGCTGGTCCTCTTATTAACAGGGGTAATCTGTGCCTCTGGTTTTGAACTTGTCTGCTGGCCAATCAAAATATTTGAAGGAAATGTTTATTTTCTTGAGCGAATCGCACCAGCTGCTTGCAAGCCTTTCTGAATAAGTCCATTTATGTGTAAGAATTTACCATTGTGAGGCATAGTGCAGGACCTCTCAGTGACTGAGTGCTGATTTGGGACTTTGCAAAGGAAGCAGAGGAGCTCCAGGGGAAGCACAGATCTTACACATGCTGAGCCCAGTAAGGCTATAGGTGAACAGCCCTGCACCACCCTCCTCTCTACTTCTGGCATCCTTCTCCATCCTAATTGCCACTACAGGAGGTTAGAGGTTTGCTATATTGCGGTATCTCAACAGCGGAGGGCAGAGTCAAAGTGACACCACAGAACCACACAGAAAAAATGTGGTTCTGTAATATTCTGTTTTTATGATGGCAATATTTACACACATTTGAGGAATAAGGTTTTAACTATACGTAACGCTGTTCACAGACATGTAGACTAGCCTTCTGTGCGGAGAGCTCCGTGCAAGCTGTCTTGTAACAAATGTTCCGTCTCAGACCTAGAGCAAACAACCCGTTTGTGTCAGCCCTCCTGCGGTGTGGCCGTTGAGTGTGAACCAGGGTCCCACACGTTGGGCCAGTATGTCCTTGACCCTTCCTTCGCTTCCTGACAGCTTGGCTGGACAAGCTTCGCAGGTCTCCGCTGCTGCTCCAGTGTCTCGCCTGAAAGACCCAAAAATATCTCCCATGCACCCATCAAGCATGTTTTTCCAAGCCTGGTCTCACTGTGGTGAGAAAACCACCCCTCCTCTTCCCCGTCTTCACTGCTCAGTCAGCAGAGGACAAGAGGACACATCTCCAAACCACCAGATGTCAAGACAGTTTTGACAAGTCTGGCATGAAGGGATTTTTTGGATTGTGCTTTAGATTTGGATGGAACAGACAGTGACTTCCTTACCCTGTACACATATACAATCCATACATTTCTACACAGTCCACAAAATACTAACATTTTTATTCATGCATAAACTGAATTCATCCACTGACTTGTTTATAATATGCAGAATCTGCTGTTAAACTACAGCTATGTTCATATTGTGTGTTACAGCAGCCCTGTGGCAGGATCAAATGGACACCCCAACTCTGAAGACGTGCAAGGTGGAGGAGGACCTGAGACCATGGCCAGGTGAGACACTACACTGCCCTTCTTGATAAATTTACTATACTTAGAGTTGCTATGCTTTCAGTCCTTTTTAATAACTAAAAGTGTCCATGCTTTTTTGTGGGTTAATGAGAAAATAGTTTCAGAGGGTGTTTGTTAGACATAATCACAATGTGAGGCTAAATCAACAAACAGCATGAGGGATGAGGTCACTAGTAAGGAATGGCCTTAATTACTGTGTGAGTAAGCAGGCATGAAAAATACAATGGAGATAATTGACACACTTTGGACTGCCAAAAAGAGCTTACTCCTTTTAAATGGCACAGCTTTAAGAATATATCGTAATGGAGTGAAAATTTCCAAACTAATATGTTTTAATTAGCAGACACACTGACAACTAACCTTTTTGAAATGAAACAAACAATACTAAACTGGGGAAGCTGGAAAGGCGGGCATAGGGTGTGCCGTTCGTTGTGACAATTCTGGAGTCTGTTTCGTTTTGCCCGTAGGGCCCTACTACATCCCGAAACATTCCTAGAACGCCACCACCCTGCCTGCTTTCTTCTTCCTTCTCTCCCAAGCCTCCTTTCTTTTGATTTGTTTCTTGATGATCTGGATCTTTGCTGCTGTCTGGCAGCCCCCTCAGTCTCTTATCTGTCCCCTATCCAGAAACCACCACACCACACCAGACGTGCCAAGTCGTCCACTCACACATACACAAAGAAGAAAGACTTAAGATTTGGCTCACTGACTTTTCTCTCTTTTCTACAATTTATCAGATAGGACACAATGCCTGAAGCAGAAAACAGAATGTGACTGTTTGACAGAGACTGGGATTTACATACTGTGTGTTGCCACTTGTGCACTTGTTCATTGCACAATTCCTATCCACATCAACAGTACAGCAAATATGAAATGAAATATGTGTGAGACGAAAGGAAGCAGAATAAAAGATGAATTTACATACCTTTATAATATACAGTACGCGTGGTGTAGGTACAGCAAAACACACATCACAAAAGTGCCTTTACAGGGAAGTATCATATCTCTCATAGAAAAAGATTTACTTAACAAACATATTAATCGTGTCACCTTGGTTGTTGATGCATTAGGAAAATCTCGGGTTTTTTGTAATCACAAACCTCCTTTACCCTTGCTTGTATTGCATGTCACAAGTTGGGGACATGCAAAATCCCCTGTGTGTCTCATGATAAAGTGCCTAACATGCATGAGGCTTTGGGGCTGTTGACCATGGTGCCACAGTGCAGAGGTGATTATCATTTGCATTCGACATGATGCTCTGGTCCCAAAGCCTTGGTGCCTAAATAAACACCTGAAGATCATTTGTGTTCATTTGGGTCTCCTATTTTTTGGCCTGCGCTGCAGCAGCCCTGCTGTGATATTACACTGCCTTGTAATCATCACCCTGTTATCGACAATGACGACTCCCTTCCTCATGGCATCCAGTGTTCAAACCACCCAAACCAGTCAGTAAATCATAGAGACACTCTCCACCTCTGAAAGGAGCAGCAGACTTTCTTTTGATTTGATACGAGGGAAAAGATTAGCAAACAATCTTACACACTCACACACAGTGTGTCTTTATGCGTAGCTGAATGAGCCTTGGGTTTTCGCTTTCTTTTTTCCTCCTTGCCACTTATTTGCCTGAGACACCATTCCCTGGGCGCTGGCTGTCACAGTTTGCATCAAGCCTGAGTAAACATTTCACAGGTGAGCGCCTGGATTTGCATCTCCCCATCGCCAGCCACCACATGCGGACACACACGCATACACACATATAACCCTGCGCACAATTGCACACACAGACATGACCGCCTCAAACTTGCCTTTATGTTAACAACCAAAATCAGTTTCTTCCATAAGCAAATGAGGCAAACCTCCTGTCATATCTGGGTTACACGCTTGACTGTGGACTAGTGGACTTCTTGAGCTAAGCAGAAAGGAGGAGGAGGACTCAACCCTCAGTGCTGTAGAACTAAATAAGTGCATGGAAATATGTTTCAGAGCTAAAGGAGAAAAGAGAAAGAGAGAGCGCTGGAACACTATGTTCTCTATAAAACCCGATTCCCAGGTACCCGCTTCATAGACTGTGAACATCACAGACGATAGACTGTGCCAGCTAGCCCTCTGGGGTCCATCCCCTCTCCTGTCCCTGCAATTTAGTCAACACGTTTCAGATGAGCCTAATGGAGATCATGTGTGGTTTTGGGCCACGGAGGTTACAGGCAGCTACTACTAGGCTCAGTTAGGAAGACCCTCTGTGCCAAAGATACACCACTGTTACCACAGACACAACAGCAAAGCCTGTACTTATACTGGGTGGGGGAGGGTGGGGATGCAGTAAGGTATGCAACATGGTTAAGAGGAAGAAAAAGCAGACTGCGAAACTTTGCTTCTCAATTACAGGATAGTTTGTTTAGCCCTCTCCTCCAGAGGGAGCTACCATCCTGTAGAGAATTTAAGTTGGTTACAGGCTCCTCCTGGCTCACAGCCAAGGCGCTGATACTGCACAAGTCCATTAAGGTGTTGTGATAAGCGTCCAGTCCAGTTTCCCCTGACAGAACACAGGAGTCAATCCCCACCGCAGTTTAGCCAACACATTTCCGCCAACTCCAATTAAATGCAGATCATGAGAGGGGTGGGCCACAGCAGCCAGAGCCATCAAATCTCCACGCCATATATTCATCCCCCTGCTTCAGCCTGAAGCCTAAATTTAGCACAGACAGAGAGAGAGATGAAGAAATAGAATAGAGACAGAGAGAGAGAGAGAGAGTGAGAGAGCAGGCTTTTTGGGAGTCCGGTAGGAATTAGTGGGTTGACTCCACCCGAATCAACAGCAGCTGAAGGCTTGGATTTTCCTCGCGTGAAATCAGATATGGAACCCGACTCCAGTGCCTGGTAGACTGGAAAAAGAAACAGCTCCCCCACCACCAGAGTCCCTCATCCCAAAAAGAAGAGGAAATTCAACTGCAGAATGTGTTGTTAAAAAAACAGAGTATAGCAGGGGCCATGGAAATTGCAGAGGAACAGATTTTTTTTTGTAGCTGAAAATGGACCCAGTTCTCCAGACACAGGGAAAAGACATTTCAACAAGACTGTGGCACGCAAGTTTGGCATTCTCCCCCCTCAGGGCTGTGGCATGCGAGTGCTTGCTATTTCACAAATACAAGCTCTCTTTTCTCTGCCATCCAAATCCACATTTTACACTTGCAGTCATGTGGGTACTTTGGACCCATGAAAGCCACATGCGGACAAACAAATAACCATGGACTGAGGTGTGTGTGTGTGTTTATCTGTGTGAGTGTGTACAAGCAGCAGGTGTGGATGGAGCATACTGTATGTTGACATCAGGTATGAGGAACTTTTCCTAGTTATGGCGTACAACCAGATTAAGGGCGTTTACAGCTACAGAATATTTTGGCCTGGCCGTTGGCCACCTTAACATTTCTTTCCAAATATCTGAGTGTCATGAGCGCAAAGACTAGACATGCTTGATTGTCAGCCAAGGCTCATACATGAGCTTTATATCACATTGTTTGTGGAGCCAGTGATTTCCCTGACTGTTGTGTATGCAGGAAAAAAAGAACATAACTGTCGCTTTACTATGGTCCAAACCCAAATGCTACAGTAGGTGGCAGCAGGTGACATTCATACATCCTACACAACTGCAGGACTGTGAATGGGTTCATACCCAAAGCTCAGGATGTAACATCAGCCAATAATGCTCCTCAGTTAAGTGAGAAGCACAATGTGGTGTTTGACTTAAAAACTAACTTGGTGACAGTAACGGCCCAAATCTCAGAGAAGCCAAACTGCCAAGTCAAACCCTCAAGCAATATTTCTATTTCCCTTTTGTCAGCAGAATAAATTAGAAAGTGTGCAGTGAAACTGAAGTCCTAACAGCTGGGTTCAACTGCGCTCTGTTACCTGTGAGATTACACTTAGCAGTTAATTCTGACAGGTCCTGGACTGTGATACACATTAAAGGATATCGATACCAAAACACTCAGTCTCCAACTTCCTTTCTTTTTCCACTATTTCTCTCTCTGCCTCCGATTGTGACTGATCTGATTGTCTGCTTCGGTCACCTAAATATGATTTACGATGAGCCGTCAGTGTTTACACAAAGAACCCCTCAGCACTGACAATGTCTCTTTTCATAGCTCGGAGAAAGACAGAATTCTGTATGTTGCTCCTTTTGAAGGAGTGGTAGGAGGGCCGTGGTGAGGGGCCTTTTCATAACTTCAGTCTTGTGCACGAGGCTGTGGGATGATGTGCTGTCAGTGCTTGATGACTGTTATTAAGCAAAAAAATGTCTCAGTTCATTACTTTGAGCAAACATTTCCATGGACAGGCATATCGCAAGAAATCTGAGCTCAGAATTGTGGGTCTGGGAGGGTTTGATGCTGTGGAGATGTGCGTTGTTTTTTTAGTGTAATACAAAATCTCTGTGCCCTTTTGTTTCATACTCACAACAGCAGTTTTCATTCATGGTCGAATGTTTGTTGACATTTCCAACCTTTTGTTTTTTTTTGTGTCAACAGGGACTACAGATCTCTTCCCACAGAGAACCACCTTCCCGTCTCTGTCCCCACTGACTGACCCTCGTTTCTCAGACCCTCGCATGCACTACCCCGGGGCCTTCCCTTACTCAACCAACACCTCCAGCACCGGAATCAGTGGCCTCAGCATGTCCGCCTCCTCTAGATACCACACCTACCTGCCGCCACCTTACTCAAACAACCAGACCCAGAACTTCCAGTCCAACTCCTACCTGTATTATGGCACAGGCTCCGGATCTTACCAGTTCTCCATGGTGGCGCCGGGGAACACCGGGGGCGAGCGCTCCCCCACCCGCCTGCTGTCCTGCTCGGGGGCTACGGGCACTGGAGGGACCAACAGCCTGATGAACCCCGGCCTGAACACCCAGAGTGAGGGTGTGGAGGCCGACGGCAGCCACAGCAACTCCCCCACAGCCATGAGTGCCTCGGGCCGCTTGGATGAGTCCGTCTGGAGACCTTACTGACTGACAGACAGCTAGACAATCAGAAGGTGTGGGAGAAATAAGTGAGAAAAGAGGGTGGTGAACAAAAAAGCTGAACACTGAAAGAAAAAAAAACAAACAAAAAAAAAAAGAGAGAAATTCTGCATGTTTGTCTTTTATTTCTCCAGCATTCGCTTCAAAGACTTTCAGCGTTTTACCAACTCTCTCAAGATTTCCATGCATTTTGTAAATTTTAAGTGAACCCTTGCACTGTGCTAAAACATGTACTCTTAGAGGACTATAACTATAAAAGCCATATAGGTTCAGATGATGTTCAGCTCAGACTGTAAAATCGAAGTGAGGGTAAAACCGAAGAACCCATTATCACGTTTCAGGATCATTTGTCACCAAAGACAAAAGAACAAAAGACAGTGGAGGTATGATCAATCAGTATAGCTGATGAAATAAAAAAAAAGAAAAACAGAGCAGACATTCATCAAACAGACTGTTCAGACTGATCCAACTCACATGGTAGGTGGACAAAAGCAGTCGGACTTGTTGTTTGCTCCTGGAGTGACTCCTGCATCCTTCCAAGGCATATCTGCACTGCTGTAGCAATCGATCCTTCCAAGCTTTAATTTCTGTAAAATTTGAATATTGTCAGTTGTGAAAACATCCTCAGCTGCATCCTTGGCTGCTTTATGAGGTCACAGTACTTATGCAGTACCCTATAGCCTAATTTATTATCCAAATGAACATACAGCCTTTGGTGCTAAGGTAGGTGAAAGTGGAGGTTTCCACACAACCTCCGCATATTTGAGAGAAAAACATTTTATCTGTCAGAAACAAATTCTCCTTTGTGGAGTCTTGTGTTGAGTTTCAACAAGACGATGGCTAATATTTTGAGGAATGTAAAAGATTAACATAGAGGAGTTTTTTTGTTTCTTTTTCTGCAGGAATATTTAAGCCCTGTTTTGTCTGCTCTTTAGTTTTCCTTAAATTTCTTATTGAGGCCCTTTTCTGGAAAAAAGTCCTAGTCAGCTATTTTTGAACTGGATGATACAGTTTACCTTTTATATTTATTTGAGCCAAATTATGAGGAAATGTATGCATATACCCAAAATTCTTTAGCATTTCTCTCTCTCATTTCCTTATATACACAGTGCATATACCATGTTTTGTTGTTAAGTATAAATTTGGAATTTGTGTAATATATTGCTACTAAATTATAAAAAAACAAAACCTTTAATGTAATTATTTTGTCTTCCATTGTAGCTTTGATGCACTAATAACTTTTATTCCTTAGGAACCACGCCCAAAAGCTTCTGCTCGTGAGATTGTGTGTCTAGAGCTGTAATCTTTTCAACAATTTCCAAATTGCCTTCCTGCGCTAAATAAGCCATTCGCTTAAGTTTTGCACTATGTTTGAACTTTCATTTTTCCCTTTTGGTTATGTATTCACAAATACCTGAAACTCTGCAGAACTAAATCACATGGACATATATTTGTTGAAAACTGTCCTTGTCCAAGTGTCCTTTTATCAAATCGAAGCAGTCAACCAAATGATATGAGATTTTATAATTAGACCTGTACCACAGGTGTGTGTGCACACATTTCCCCTGTCCGAAGAGCCTTTCCCCTACAGTTGAACAAGCGATCCTTCTATCCCTGAAGTAGGAAGAGTGTGAGGATGAAGGGATAGAAGAAGGCAGTGGGGTCATAGTGGTATCATCTTACCGACACCAAGGGCATTTATGCGAGAAGCCTTCCCTTGTTGTGCATCAGTAAGTGCTTTGAAGTCTTTATGTCCCTGAGTCTGTCTTTGCTGGTTTAATTTACTAATCATCAATGCCAGGGGCCCACGGCTCGGCCAATAATTCATACGCCTGCATAGATCATTTTGGTATGAGCCACATTAAAGCATTTACGTAAGGTATCAGGTGTCAAACATTTACTAGGAAAGACTTTAACAAGAAGGAAGTTGATTAGCATTCATGACCCGGTAAGACAGGTAATTAGCTGTGACAGAAGTGAGATTTCATTTCAAAGTAAAAATGCTTTGCTCAAAGCTGGCATCTGCAGCTCAGGTTAAAAAAATGCAAGATATTTTGCTGATGTTATTCCTGTTTTTTTTTATTTTTTAATAACAATCTGTAACAATATCTCATTCCTATCTCCCTCTGATTTCGAGGAGAGGCATATTTCCCTGCTCTCTCCTCAGGAGTCTTTATGTGGAAAAAGACCTTAATTTATTATGGGCAAATATCATGCAGCTAGAGAAGCCACATACGTAGTATTTGTGTGGCTCCTTAAAAAAAAAAACCAAAGACAACCAAACTGCCTGTAATATAGTTAGGATGTTAATAATGGGAAAAGTGTGTGGTATGTGAATCTTGTCTTGATTGATCAGTCAAAGCCAAAATGTACAAGCAAATGGTATTTTATTGTATATCAGATTAAAAAGCACAATGTTCCATTTCTTTTGTTTCTTCTAAAAAAAAAAAAAAAAAAAACCACGAATCTCCTTTTCCGTTTCATATACCAAAATGTTAAGTCGTCTTGCTGTCTTCATTTCTCTTTTTGCTCAAAGCATGTACACCTGAAACTGAATCGTTAATTTAAGAATATCAACGTATGTAACAATATTGTTATTGCTTCCATATTGAGTGCTTGTAAAGATTGCCAATAATGTAGTTTTTAATCATTTTAATTAAAAATATGTTTGACTTTTTTCTTCATAACTGCTGTTTATTTCTTTAAAAAGGTTTAATAAATTAAAAAATTAAGTGAACTCCAGGAGAGAGTTATGACAACACATTATTTTATATTGTGCCACCTTTTTCGAAAAGCACATACACATTCAATTCAGAGCGTTTATAGTCACATTCTCCAGCAATATTTACATAAAAACACTTCCTTACATAATACTTCTCGAATTTTGACTCCATGCTTAAAGGTCTGGACATTGAGATCTTTTATGATCTAACAGGAAGAAGTGCTGACAGTGAAAAGAAAGGAGACAAAAGGTATAATTCGCCTCAAGAAACTCAGACGCATCAACATTCAGCTGACAAGTGAGCCGGAAAAAAATATTTAAAGAAAATACCATAAATAGTTCATGGACTCAAAAGCACATTCTGATCCAACAAAGTCTGTTCTTCTAACTTCTGCTTTTGCCACTTTCAGTACATACAGTACATGCCAGCGCTTCTGTCTCAGAACCCTGGCAATTCATTGGTAGTTTGTTCCTAATAACCCCCCTTTAATAATTATCCTGTAGTTTGTTCCTAATAACCCCCTTTAATAATTATCCTGTAGTTTGTTCCTAATAACCCCCTTTAATAATTATCCTGTTCTCTCCCATTAGTGAGACTCTTGCTGGCAATCACCCACACTTCTCAGAGGTCTGATAAATGTCTCGACTGTCAACACGCTGGTACCCAGACCGTAAATAAAGCACAGCTCTGGAATCCAATGCCGCCCTGGCAGCCTCCACGTCAGCGCACATCAGCAAGTTGTCACTTGTTAAAAACAATACAGGAGAAGTTTGGAATGTCGGCTTGTCTTTTATACCAACTATGTGGTTGTTAATTTATGCAGTGCTGATGGCATCTGTTTAGCTGATTTGAAGCTGAGCCACAAGATTAAACACTTGAGATGCTACCTTGTGGGGTGGTCTGATTTCAGATGTCTCATGTGGTTAGCCTGAAATACAACACCCACAATTCCTCACTCTTAAACTAATGCCACCTGTTGATACGCCATGACAGGCCTTTCACTTTATAAGCCTCGTTTTTCCTTCTTCAATTTTTCACTCTTTTATTCTCCCTGTTTATACTCTCCTGTATCTATACTCTTTCTTTTCTCTTTCATCCTTTCTGCTCTTTCAATTCCCTCCTTTCTTTCCTTCTGTATGGCTGTGTGCATCAGGCCTTCTGTGGGGGCAGGGTTGGCAGAACAACAAAGCCTCAGGACGCACACACGCAGCCTTGATACACACTGTATTCAATTAAGTCTGCACACTCAAAGCACTGCTACACACGCACTAGAAAATAACACACACACAATCCCCTGCTGACAGATCTCACACCAACCTCCACCCAGACAGTCTGAGCTCCACTTCACAGTGTGTGTATGACAGATCTGCACTGTCTATTCCCAACTATTTCTTCCAGGTCTCATCACAGAGTGGCTCTCTGAATCGCTTCTTTGCCAATCCCCCACCGCTCAGGAAGCACAAAGAGAAGATGATAAGCTTTCAATTAGACCGCGCTCAGGGGAATTTTCCAGCTGTCTTCACACACTCTGTGAGACCCGACTCTCTCGTCCACATGTGGGGAGCAGAGGAGCTCTCATCTGGCTCCATCTTCTGTCATGGATGTACATGAGTTGTGCCACTTTTTTCCCCGTCTCCTTTCTGTTCCTGCAATGGTGTTCCTCTTCCGAAAACTGTAACTCCTCAGAAAAGAGGGGAAACGACTGCCTGGATGAGGCCACTTGTCTGGATGCAATTGTAGTCGAAGCCATGATGAACTGGTTTATAAGATGACATAGAAAATTGCTTTTTAAGTGGATGAAATATAATAAGAACTGGAGGCATGATTGTGAAGAGAAATGAAAACAACAAGAATCGGCAAAGAAAAAATACTTGGTCAAGTCAATCATTTGTTCTGATGAAGAGCACAGTATCCTTTGATTTTTCTTCTAACAAAGCTTTGTCCTTCATACAAATTTATCTTCAATTAGTCAGAAAGATGAGAAAGATTAAAGCACTATTTATACATTCAAATGAGAGACAGACAAACAAAGGGGCGCAGGAGACGGAGAGAAAAACACAAGGAGAGAGAGAGTGTTTTGGAAAGCGCGCAGAATTGTTAAAGCCCTCTTGTTTCTCATGAACACAGTATCCCGTGTCGCTTCTGCGGTACCTGCATACGAAACCCATTAAGGCCTCTTCTGCAGCCACTGACCTCTCCTCCCCCAAACTCGTGAGAAGGAGCGGGTTAGAACTGGCTTGGTTTGGGTGCCTGGTACACGACCAGAAGTCTATTTTCTAGCCAGACTGCTGGTGGGAACAGAGGCTGCTGTCCAAAATCAAAGTTCCCACAGATTGACCGAGAAACACAGGGGCCAGGGGCTAAGAAACCGCGAGAGCTGTGATGCAAGTGTTCTCACACTGATGACTAGTGCTGCCTCGCTGACACAGAGCTGGATATGGATGGAGAGATGCAGAAAAAGAGAGAAAGAGAAGTTCAGTTCAGTCCAGTTCAGAGGGATCCCAATGAAGGTAGTTTCTCATCCATGCTGGGTCTACAGAGACTGCACTGTGTTACGATACACCAGGCCGCTTCCAGTTCCCACAGTGAAGTACCACTCCATGGGGCTGAAACTCTGTTTCTGCTCAGACCCTGAGGATCACTGAAATCTTCCAAAGGACAATTGCAGAAACAGAGGTATCATGTCGAACTACAGAGTTGCCACAATAAAATTAAGGTCACCATTTTGTATGAGACTGAGACCTGCTGTGTGACCTCTAAATGATAACACCAAACATAGCAGTAGTGAACATTTCAGCAGTGTATTTTTTACTGTTTGGATGGTGGGCGTGCACATTAAACAATTAATTTAAAACATGAACTGAATGTATGTAATGAATGTATGAATACGTCTAAAATCTCTCTGTCAAGGAGGGAGGGCAGTTATGTGTTTCAACAGTAAATCTGTATCATCTTGTCGACTGACTGGAGCTCAGTACCAGTGGGAGGCAGGAGCTAAAATGAAAAGTTTTACAGAGAAAGTACTGCATAAAGGCCCATTGTTCAATTTTAAATAATTTAAAACCATTCCAGTAGAGCCCTAAAATAAGAACCTGAAATTATGCATAATGTGGCCTCTTTAAATATAAATAGAGCTGAACTGATTAGACAATCGACAGAATATTAGTCTGCCAATTTCTTGCTAAATGATTAATGATCAAAATTATTCTTGAAACAGACATTTTCTTGATCCAGCTTCTCAGCTGTGAGATTTTCTTTGCTTTTTATTCCCAGTTAACTGAATATCTTTGAGTCGGACACACTTTCAAAACACTACCTGGGGCTCTAAATAAATAATCAAATAATCAGGACAAAGTAGATGAACTAATGAAAATTAGAATTATACTGTTCAAAATACAAAAGTAATAATTAATTGCAACCCTGTGTATTAGATACCAACATATTTTCACCTACTTTCTAAATTTCTCATATTTTGTTCTTTTAGATTATTGACGTCCAAATATAACATTAGAAAGAAACTGAAGTTAAATTTATTAAAGGAGGCTTTCACGCTTCTCTGCTGAGGAGAGAAGACTTCTCTGTGTTCACCTTAAATTGGGGTTTAAGATGTGTATACACAAGCAGTGCAACCGGTTTAGTTCAGCAGCCAGTCGTGGTGAAACTTACATAAACCTGAAGTGAGAATGTGGATAGAGAATGGACTTTTCAGAGAAGTTAAAAAACAATATTTTGGTAATTAATATTTGCCTAGTTTCTAGACTTTTTAATTTTATAATTATTTTTAATGGGTTAACTTTTTCAATGGAAAAAAAACATTTTGCCTAGAACACTATTTTTCTATGTATTAAAACATTTCTGGGGAGATCATTTCACACTGTATTGTGAAATATTTTTTCCTTTTTTCTCTCTTTGCAGCTGCAATTCAAAGAATTTCACAAGAGCTCTTACCAAGTACCACTAATGCAAAAATCGGTTTGATAGTGCTGATAAGGAGAGTGTGATGACTGAATTACGTCATCCTTCCTCACTCATCTTCTCATAGGAAACCAAGACATGTAAATGAGTCAAAACCAAAAGAAGGCCTTTATAGAAACCCAACAGACGGCTGCATGGAGGACCTGTGGCCCAGACCATGGTTAAAGGGTATTCTGGCTAAGACCACAGCAGCAAACTTTCATTTACTGTAGATATCCTAATGGCCTGGGTTTAGATTCTTGTCATTGCATAATGGCCACACATAATTTGATTACTTCGTTAGGGAAAGAAAGTAGAGCATATGATATGAACATACAAAAGCCTGTAGTGTTTTAGGGGGTTTTGTTGACTGGAATAATGACATGACATGCTTTTTAAAGTTTGATTTAGACATTGCATTTGCACTTTACCAGTGAACCAAAATATGTTTTTACTAAGAGAGTAGGGCAGCTTCCCAGAAACAATACTAGTTGTTTCCCATACAGATTCATGAGAATTGACAATCTTTTTTTTCTGTCCTTCTTTTCTCACAGAAAAAAAAATCTGAATAATGATCTCTACATGCAAACACAGCTTCCTCTATAAAACAGGAAATTAACACACGCGCGCACACACACACACACACACACACACACACACACACACACACACACACACAGAGCACCACATGCTGCCAGGCTCTCCCCCATAATGGT
>JAUBNQ010000004.1:14020090-14036488 GCA_032353495.1 Ctenopoma kingsleyae | reverse complement strand
GATCTGGTCAGTTAAGTATCAGAGGGGGTTGTTAATCAGTGTCAGCTGTTTTGGTGTTAATGAAATTAACAACAGGTGCAGTAAAGGGGCAACAATGAGAGGACCCCAAAAACAGGAATCATCTTTTTTTGACTGCTTTTCAGTAGTTTGGCATTTGACTAGAGTCAGTGTCACTACTGGTAGCATGAGGTGATACCTGGACCCTACAGAGGTCGCACAGGCAGTCCTACTCCACCAGGATGGCACATCAATACGTGCCATTGCCAGAAGGTTTCCTGTGTCTCCCAGCACAGTCTCAAGAGCATGGAGGAGATTCCAGGAGACAGACACTTACTCTAGGAGAGCTGGACAGGGCCATATTTAGTTGTGAAAGACTGTGGAGGACCACAACATGTAGTTAAAAGGTTTGAAAACAACATGGAAGTTCGTCTAATAAAGACCAAGAGTTGAACTATAAATGAGTTCTAAGACTGAGAAGGTAACTTCACCCATTTTTAACTAGCTTGTTGTTCTTAGAACATGTGTATGGAAAGTATAGTAGGACAATGTCTTTCTGCTTTGCAGTGAAAAACTCCTCCAGATGACATCATTTGGAGATTTTGTTCAGTTCAGGTGATGTCATCTGCTTCATACTATGGTGGCTGTTGACTTGGCTGACACGACTCTCCCAGACTATGTTGTCTTGACTGGTTTTTCAGTTCAGACCATGTCATCTGGAGGACTTCAGACTTCACATCAACCACATCTACACCCTCCATAGTACAGGCCACCAGATGACATATTAGCTGAAAAATCCTCCAAATGATGTCATCTGGGGGGTGGGTGGGGGGGGATATATTTTAGCTAGAAGCAGAGAGATATTTTACTACAGGGATAGTAGAGGAAAGTTAAATCCAGTTCATACAGATGCAGTAAAAATGTAAGCAACTTGAAAATCAGTGACCTTCTCCTTTGAGATAAAAAAAGACAGATAACATCCATGTTACAAAGAGCTAAGCTAAAGTTAGTCATGGGCCAGTGGCCATCAACCTCCTTGATGACTTCAGCCTTTTTTCACTGGCATGTTTACATTAACATGTTGGGTATTTAATATTTAACTATTCTTTTTAAATGTAGAGGGGAACTTGCTCTCATGTGGGATACTGGTATGAGCAGTAACATTTATACAATAAACAAATGGTCGACAAAGGCAACTGAATCTCATGTACTACATCATAAGACAGATGAAGGTTTATACAACAGCAAAAGTCAGAGTGCCAATAAGAAGTTTATTTTAATTCAGTCAATATTGTAAAAAAAAAAAAAAAAAAAAGCCATGCCATAGCTGGATTTTTTATTTGTACAACTTCACACTTCCGTAACGAAATGATCTCTGGAAAACCTCCCTGCACAAAAAAGAAAAAAAAAGCTCTGCTCTCTTCAAATGAAATGTAGAAAATTTACACATTGAATTCTGAGCAATCAAAACAAATATTTACACTTCATTTTTATCAAATTTGTTTCATAACAAATATCTGGAAACATGGCAAACGGGAGACAACCAAACCGGTTGTGCTTTATCCGCACTAAAGCACTTTTGGAGCTACTGTATAATAACATACATTCACTACGTTAGAGATCAGTCTACATAATGAAGAGAAAGAGATTCAATCAAATATGTTTCATCGCTAGTTCTTCCACTTGTTTTGTTATAGTCTTGTCTTTCCTGGTGACTGCACAACAGCATCCTTCATTCTCTGTGCTACGGAGAGCGAGAGCGTTTCTTCATTTTTGGACTTCTAGTACATATAGTTGGAGTCGTCTTAACCACAGTGAGAATAATGTGCTCCTTTTTGGTGCACTACACGTCAACTGAACTGCTGCTACAGTGAGTACAACCAAAGTAGAGACTTTCCTTCATGCTTTATAAGAGAAGAGTCAGCTAGTATCTGTATAGATATTGTTACGCTGTTGAATATCTGTAAGCTACATACACATGAATATGTCTTAGAACTCAGGAGTTATTTTTCCTGAGTTGTTACTTCTGCAGCTGGTGCTAGAAATGTTACTGAGCTGTGCTACAAGATTTTTGCCTATTTGAGGCAGTGAGGAAATGAGTGTTCCAGGTGGCTTTACTTGCAATTACAATTACTTTGATTTATTTTAACAGCTCGACAGTAAATAAAGCATGTTCACTTGATATGCCAACCATTCAGGTTTGGATTAGCTGCAGCATCTACTTAAACCTGTCAAATACTAAAAACACTGAAGCTTCAACACTGTTTTAAAAAAACAAAACAAAAACAGGAACAAAAAACATCTTTCTGCGCTTCACTTTTATAGCAAACTGAGAAAGAGCAACTTCCATGTTAAACAGAAAAGATAATTAACAACTGCTTGTGACCTTTCCTCTGTGTCTGCAGAAAGAAGGTCAACTTGAAGGTCACTTATCAAGGAGCGTGTCTGATGAGGCTAACATTGATAAGCACTGATACATGTCTGCCTGCCTCTCCACCGCCTCACGCAGTTAATCAGCAAATAAAACAAACAAAAGCAATTAAAGATGGAACATTTGTGACATTCTTATGCATCAACTAAAGATCTTCAAAAAAAACCAAAATGATGAGGAAAGGTTCATGCATTGGGGGTTCTCTGTAGAGGAGAAGAGAAGGAAAAGACGTCCAGAGTTCTTTCTTTCTCGTAAATGAGCACATCAGTCCCGGTGCTGAGGATAAGAGGTGTGGGGGAGTGTAGAGGGGGAGGTCATGGGGTGAGGAGTGGCGGGAGGAGAGCAGGGCAGAGGAGCTTATTTGACCAGCCTCTTGGCTACGTCCGCGTAGGCAATCTCAATCTCCTTGTCACTGGGGCAGGTGTTGCTGAACTCTTCGCGAGTGTAGGCGTTGTTCAGGTACTTCCAGATGGCCGTCATCTCTTTGGGGATGTCAAAGCCTCTGTACTTCTTTGCCACCACCTGCAGGTAAAGTAACGCATAAGTCTTTTTACTATAGAAAGAAAAACTCTTCTGTCTTAAAATATGTGTGTTCAATCACACTCATTGTTACTCAGTCCACAGTAAATGAATGAAAAGACTATGCTGACATTTTGTAGTCAGATGTCTTTTTAACCGCAAGATATGAACGTTGCCGACCAAAACTGCCACCACACATGCAGAAATAACTGAAGTGTGAGCAACATACTTACTACAACTACAACAACAACAACGCAATTAAGTGCTTCATATACCCATCTGTTGTTCTCCTCCGTTTAGTTTTACTGCACTGCGAGATGCACAGTTCGACTGATTTGTGCATGCACACAGAAAGAAGCCAAAAAAAACAAAAAAAAATCCATTTCCAATCTGTCTGATTGGATATAAATTGGATTTACGAACACATACATACGGGGCCCCCATCAGATTTGGGTACAGGTGTAAATATGTATGCAGTCAACATCTTTGCAAGAACATATTAATTATTTTATGTTGTAATATTCTCAGCAGTATATAGTACTGTTCTCACTGTGTACCGCTGTGTTCTGCCAAACTATGGGCCGCAGGTGTGTTCAATTATTTGGCTTTACTTATTATTTATGCCAGCTTGAAGTTGGGTGGAGCTATGCTGAGAATTACAAAACACCAGCTATCTCAGTGTACCAATAGTTGAAGTTTGACAAGTACAGTTTGTACAGCTGCGTGGAGTCCTGAGAAGATATCTAATTACATCTACTAAGTGTGTGTCATGCTATACTGACACATCAGGAGTTAATAAAACAACCTCAGTAGTGTTTGAAATACATTTGCTCACCTTAACTATATGCAGTTTGGGCAGTAGGTTGCAGTCAGCCAGAGTCATTTCATCGCCATCCAAGAACCTGCGGTTGGAGACCTTGACGTCCTCGATGCTGTTGTGGTCGATCTCATCGGGCAGCGGTGAGCGAAGATACTCATCCAACTTCTGCAGCGTCTTCAGCAACCCGCGTTCCAGACCTACAAAGAGAAACAAGTATTATAACACTTACTACTACTGCTGCTGCTCCAGCGTGAAGTAGACACTCATGACTTTCCTGAGAATTTTCAGTCATATGCCAAACTACCACATGAGGGCAGCATTTCATCAAGAGACAAACCATTGTGTGCAAATGCAAACATTGTGTAAATTGTGAATACAGAAAACACCTTGTGAACACATCACAATAGCATTGTTGGAAGTGTTGTATTTGACTGCACAGGTGTTATACTTTGTCCTCGCCTCATATCCACCTATATATAGATTATTTACTAAGTAACTACTAAGGTAACTACTACCACCAACTACTGTGTGCTAAATTTGGTATTTCAACAGTAGAGGTGACCCGACTTTGGAGAGCACTTATCATTGAACCATGAGATTCAGCCTCAAACTCTGTTGACATAGCCTTGGCTTTCACATTTACCTCCCTGTGGTTCAATATTTTCCCAGTGTGAAGAACAGCCAAATAAAATATGATACAAAATCCTGGTATTTGTGAATATCATATGCATCATTCCAGAGAAGCAATTCCACAAATGGTTTCACTACGGATACAACAGAATCGGCAAGACTACATGTTTTTCGTATTATTCCAATAATCTTATCTGTTAAGCTTATGATAGTGTCTCTCTTACAACAATCAAGGACAGGAAGCTGTGCACTAGTTCATTTTGCTCTGTGGTTTTCCAGAGAGTTCCACCAGGTGAGACGGAGCATGAGGACAACAGGAGGAGGCAGCAGAACAAAAGCTCTGTGTCCCTGAATCAGGCTGTAATCCACCAATCAGGGCAGGGCTACCAATGTCGCTTAGCAACCAGAGAGCTCTGCCTGCACAATAGGACGGTTTCTGGATCTGTGCTCTTAAACAGTGTACCAACCTGTGAGAGTGTGTGTGTGTGCGCGTGTGTGTGCGCGCGTGTGTGCCAAAGACAAACAGATGTAGCTTACCCTCATTTGTATCTGGTTTGGAGTTCTTAATGTACGCTGAAAACTTGGCAAAGATGTCCATACCAGCTGTGTTTGACTCAGGATGTCTTGCACCAAGCTTGACATACCTGCATACAAACACACATATAAAACAAAAACACACATGTATGAAGTAAGAAGTGCAAGAATACTTTTTTCTGTAGTTTTCTTACTGCCTATAGCTTATCCCTGTGTGCTGGAAAAGTCTGAAGGTACATAATTAGACTGACATTTTTTTCTTGGGATTTGTTGACAGTAAGACCAAAAAAAAAAAAAGGCCTTTTCATTTCAGAGAAATATTTATGTAACTTAAAATCCTTCATTACAGGGAAACCGTGCATTAAAAAGCTCCAAGTGCCCTTGTGACAGTAGTGCATGTTTGCAGTATAGGTGTGGCAAGCTTGCTACAAGGATGAGAAAACACTCACTTGGGTGGACAGAGGACATCCTCAAGGAACTCCTCGATCTTGTTGACGTCAGTTTTGACCTCACCGTTGAAGGTGATGAAGGGCGGATGTGTGCCGGGGGCCAAGTTCTGGAGGTCTGCAGGCTTCCTGGAAGACATAGTAGGGGCAACTTTACTGGACTGCAGCAAACAAAACCTGAGTCTTCCAACGAATTCAAATTGCTTAATTTACTGAGTTACTGTGTGTAAATGTTGTGAAAAAAGATTTTATCCTGGCATCAAATTAGTATGATAATGTATTAATCATTTCTTTATCATTCAAGTTAGTGTTGCTCTGTGCAGACTGCTGCTCTTTGAACCACTTTTACTACGGGACAGCAGTCCTCTAGAGACATGCTTATCCTGCTTTAGCTGTTTTGGCTTTAACTGTGCATGTGTGTGTGTGTGTGTGTGTGTGTTTGTCTGTCCCTTCTCTCTGCGTCCTTCAAATAGCACATTTTGTACCAGATGTCTCTAGTGAGCAGATGACACCGACACACAAACAAAAAAATGAGCATGTGCTGAATGAGTAGTGTGAACACAGCTGACTTGTGAAATCCACAGAGCGCAGGACGCTCATATTGCTCCAGCGGAACAAAAAACACAAAACACAATGTTTATGTTAGTGTCTCAACAACTGTTGGAGTCTGGTAGATGGACGTAAGCCAGCTGACAGCGTGAATCCTCTGTCGAGCTGTATAATTTGCTGCAACATCCAAACAGATTCACACAAACAGACTCTTACTAGGTCCAGCGTCACAGTGTACATAATAGGTAGCTGAGTTTTGGGACAAGCCATCTAAGGGCACAAAAATGGGAAATGATTTCAACTCTTTGGCATGTAAAAAGGAAGTGGAAACTCACTCTATGATATCACTGAGGAGAGGGTAAGAAATCACAGGTTTTCATCACAGTATAAAACACTAGGTGCATATTGTTAAATTGGGAAGATAAAACACGCTGGCTTATGGCAGTGACATGTGACAATCACATCCATTCAAACTGACAACATGCACATTTCTTCCATTTAAAAACTAATAAATTTGCAAGTCATTTATGTTGACTCAAGATTACAGATACTACATAACATGGAAGGCTTGTTCATCTAAATAAACCAAACAGCTGAACAAAGCGTTGTTTAAGGAGCAAGCGTTAAACAGTAGGCAGTTGTCTTCCATTGGTTTTAACAGGATATCAATATATTTGCCTTGTTACACACTCTCTGCAAGGAAAAAATATATGCACTATGCACTCATCTTGAATGCACAGGCATGCAGAGACACTGCTTTTAGCTGTATGAATAAAGGGCACAGCATGTATTTATTTATTAAGTGCATCTCTGTTGTGTTTTATCAGCAAACGGTGATCTCCATGTCCCACAGGAGGAGACGCCCAGTGATACTGCTTGGATGAACCATGTTTTGGAAACAAAATGTCAGAAATCTTTAATCCCTGTGGCAAATGCACATGATGAAGACAGACCATAGACACCAGACGTCCATCTGACCAACGAAAATAAACTGGCACTTGCCTATTCTGGCTTAGTCAGTGGAAAAACATGTAGGGAGCATTTAGATGAATCATAGTGGGTTTGCTGTGGAGCGGCTCTGGTGTTGGAATCCACATGTAGGAGCACATGCACTTGTAGCTGGGGTGGAGGCAGTGGTTTTCACAGTGGTGAAAGATAACATGTTACCCACCAAAATCTAGGCAGGAAGTGAGAAGAGTATAGGACCTTAAATAGCCTCTCCAGAGTCTGTGTGTTTATTTATTTTGGATTTTCTCTGACATGGGAAGGGGTCATGGGAAAACCAAATGAGCAGTGGGGAAGCAGTGAGCGTGTCAGAGGTGGGGCTGGATCAAAGCGTTACCAAACCATAGACGCCTTGGAAACACCCAGAAAAAAAAAAATGGATGGGAGGCTACTGAAGGATGAAAACGGAGGATGGAATTTTTATTCTGAAATGAGAGCAGGACTCACCTCTTGAGGTCCACTGTGGTGACGTTGAAGACGACTCCTTTAAGCCACAGGATCATGAAGAGCCTCTGAGAGAACGGGCAGTTCCCAATGCTTTCTCCATCACTCCCCGCCTTAAACACACAGACAAATATCAAGTTAGGATAGAAGCAGATTCACTACTAGTAATATGCTGCAGGTACGACTTGTGAGTACACAAACGACGGCACATTTTCGACATCACGTAGACCATGAAGTACAACATGAAGTATGAAGTGCTTGGTATGATAAGCCACGAGATAGCAGACAAAGATCTTAAAAGCAGTTTCAACCACTGATAGCTGAGGTCAAACCAAAAAAAATATCCCGATAATCTTGACAGAAATCACATCTGTTACACAACCTTTATGGTCTGATGACTCTGATACACATTACAGGCTACCCTCTGTGAGTCTTAACAAAGAAGGACAGAGTTAAGGGCCAACCTCCTTATCTTAAATGCTTAAAGGGCATGAAGACACTTCTCAAGTCATCAAAAAGATTTTAACATTCGACAAAAATCACCAAGTTCTGAAAGCTGAAAAAACAAACAAACACAAGCAGACAGGCTAAGAGAGAGTGCTGCAAACAGAGATATCGCCCGTCTTCCCATTGATCACCCTGTCATGTGCTTTCCTTACTTTCTCCATATTATCTTGCATTTTGCTTAACACAGATACATGTAGACAAGGACAATTTCATTTGATTAACTGAGCTTTGCGGCGTATCTTAATGAAATCTGCTATGCTGACTGGTGCATAGCCACATCATGGCAAAATTAAAAACCTCCACCATAGCCTGTCATAGCCTTCTTCAGATGTGGTACTAAGGTGCATAGCTCTGTGAAAACTAACACTGGTGAGGTATGCCATTCTCCAGGCAAGGTAGACCAAAAAAAGAATGCACTCTATTCATCTATTCACAAGGACAAGCGTGGAGGTCATTCAAGTAACTTCACCGTGGAATGTGCCTCTTCATTCAGCGTATTACTGTAACACAGGCTCCGTTAAACAGCTGAATATCAGTGTTTTGTCTGGCTCCAACGCCACTACTCATTCAATGCAGTTCTTGCCTCGGCGTCTGTGCTTCTTTTACTTATTGGCAACTGCAGAGGCGATATGCAAAGCGTGTCTGTGCGCAATGCAAAAGGCACGTCTATACTTTCCACAGTGATGGGAAATAAGTTGCAGACAGATTTGCAAAGGTAAGAATAACATTCAAATACGTTGTTGAACTAAACTACCATCTAAACAAGAGTATTTGTTTGATACCCAAGATGCAGGTTCTGAACTGCCCTGAATAGAGGACTTTGTTTTGGAGCACTGAGCTAGCCGCCTCTTGCTGGTGAGGACAGCCTGGCTGCTGTTGTCCTCTGTGTGACGCCCAGTGGGACGGCTCTGTTTGATGCGCCTGCTGGCTCCCATTGTACTGCCGCTGTCCTCGCCCTCTCCCTCTTCTTCCCTCTGCATTCAATATCTGAAAAGCATGGATTAGATCACCGCCTTTGTTCAGCAAATGGAAGTCCCCTTTTCACCTTACACAATTCAATTCCAAAATTGCCATGCAGTGATGAGAGCATTGTGGCCCCTGAACATTACTAGACTAGACTAGCATTAGCTGATCATCAGTGAGATGTTTACTCCATTTTCCCCAAGGCGCTACAGCTACAAAGAACCACTGAGAAATTGTTCTTATTGGCATGGGGACAGTATGACATGGAAGGCAGAGCACGCAGCATGAAAGGGATTACTAATGCACAGGTAAACCATCAAAAGTGAGCTCGCTTTCTGTCAGGACCAATATACAAACCACACGACACAGTATTATTTATAAATCTAAACATGTTAGCTCTAATACCACGCGGCGACCTGCTTTAAAAAAAAACAAAAAACAAAAAAAAACAGGAGTTCATCTAAGGTCTATGTCTCAAGCGGCCAAGAATAAGGCCATGGCAACCGAGCAACACACGTCACACTTTTCTCTCTCTCTGTACTGACATGGCAGTGCTCCTAACCTCTGGAGGCTACAGCAGAGCAGTCTGCAGGTCTCTGCCAAAGACACAGACGGGAGAGATCGAAAAGCGAAGAGTGAAAAAGAGAGGTTTAAACAGAAACAGGGAGGAAATTAAGCATCTACTTGACACGAAGGAGAACAAGCAGTAATAGGTGCTTAAAGTGAGAGGACAGCTAGCTTTAGAGTCCGTGCGCCATTTGGCACGTTGTTAGTTTATACTCCTCCTTCTCCTCCCCCACTTTATCCCTTTGCCCTTATCCTAGGCCCCTTTGTGGAGTGGGGGGAGAGTGGGGGAGGGCTGGGCACTTTGGGAGGAGGGAGAAACTATTCCAGAAATGTCCTGTTACTCCCGCCGAAGAGGGTGCTTTGTTTAGTTTAAGTGATGATGCTGGTGAAGCTTCATTTCCGCCGCCTGTGACACAAACTGCTGCGCTGTTAAGAAGACCTGCCCTACATTTCACTGCATGAACTCCAGTGAGGTGATTTTTTTAGCAAAATTGTGCTGAATAGCAGCAGAAAATAGCACCTGAATCAACAATTATTCAGTGAAAATATATATTTTTTTGTATTTGATGCCCATGATCCAAAACTGAAGCGTTAGGACATCTCTTTAAACACTGTCGTCCTCCAGGCACTAACAGTTTCCAGGGGGCCGCTATTATAATGTGACATTCAGAGAAGGGCTTCTGGAAAACCTTCTATACAGCAACAACACAAAGTGCTTTTTGTTTGTAGAGTTTTAAGCACGTCACCAGTTAGAAAGGGGAAAAAAAAACACTCCAATAAAACAGAACTGAGGCAAGTAATTATTTTGGAGCGGGCCCTTATAAGGCAAAGAACACCGGTTAAAAAAGATGCACAATTTCCAAGAAGAAAACCAGACTTGGTTCCTAATACAACCACGGGACGCATTCACGGGAACACTTAGCAGTTCCCAGTGTGAGGCCTGCTGTTTTGCCTCCTGTGTCAAAAATAACGCAAATCTTTCATCATCTTTCATCTAATACTAAGATTTCCCCCCTCCAATGTGAAACAGCTTTAATAAAGTGTGTGCCACAGAAGGAGCAACAGCTGACTACTAACAGACTCTCAGGTTTAATTTAGGCTCAATGGATGGGCCCTGAGTCAACACATACTTGTTTATTTAATGCCAACCCCCCCCCCCCCCCGCACACACACACACAGCTGTCTAGTAGAGGGTGTGAGTCAAGTCGGATGTAATCTAGGAGCTGGCGTCACCCCTGCAGCAGCACAATGAGACTCAGTCAGCGGGGGGTGGGGGGGGACACACGCTGCGTCTTCTCAAACATAGTGAGGTCGTTTCTTTTATCACTTCCCCTATGACTTTGGTCATGGAACCACTGCTGTAATGGCCACAGTTGAAAGTGTGTAGACAAAAAGGTATCCTCCAAGTCCAGTCCTACAACATTTTACAAAAAGGCACATAAAATCCAAGAGCTGCTCAACTCGACCTCCACCTCTTTTAGTCTCCCATTTATTTGCTGACATACCTACTCATCTAAAACATTTTAGAGCCCTCTCATTTCCTAGGACAAAGGTGAGATCATCGTTACAGTAGCCAGCAGGCAGGGACAATGGATTCTGTTCACAGTGCTCCCAGTCTCTGCTCACAGCCTAATTTTAGTAACATGGCAGACTGAGCCTCTCCCTCCACGACGCACTTCAAATTCTAAATTGGGTGGGCTGCTTAGCAAGTCCAAGCCATGCTTTGACCGAATAAGGAAGGGACGATATAACAAGCGCGGCTGCTCTCCTCCTCCTGCTCTGACACACAGCAGGAATGTCTGTTTGAGAGCGGGGCAGCCATGGCAACGTCATGGCAACGTCCCTCCGCGTTTGCTGGACAAGCATGCAGCCTGGCCTGGGGTTAGGCTGGCTGTCGTAGACGGGATACTCAGCCCGTGATGGTCTTAGTCAGCTTCGCAGAACTGAACCAGGTTGAAAGAATTTGATGATATAGGCTCACGACCCACACATGACCATACAATCTTTGTTGTTGCCTGATGCGCTCCTCAAGGGCGTGTCAGCAGGGTAGATGCTAGACATCATCATCATCATCAAGTCAGAAGTTACAAATTCAGGTGATCAACATGAATTACTGATTATTTATACACTGGCTACTAACAACATTTTTAGATGTAAGCTAGGTGATATTTTTTCCAATATTTAGTGACCCGACAGGATAAAGATTTCAAGCTTCAGAAAAAGCTGCTAAAAAGGAGCTGTCTGAACACTGAGCTAGTGTGGAGCTAACAAAACCTTTGTTTTATATCCGTTTCACCAAACTAAAATTTTCACATCTGAACACATGCAACCTTATATGATCTGTGCCCGAACAAAATTAAGTCCAAAATGTGATGATAAAAATCAGAAACCACATATAATGAATTCTAGAGTAATACTCGATGCTATGGGCAGAAACTATTAAGTTTTGGCCTGCTGAGCTCGCACTGTCTGAACAACTAGAGCTGAACTGTGTGGGTGATGAGTGTCTGACAACGGTCAAGACAGATGAATATGCACAGGACTCAGATCCTGCGGGTTCATGGAAACGCCATCACATCCTTGGTGTGGCTCTGACTCAGGCTGACATCATCAAGTGGAAATCTCAATAGTTCCAGTCAGACACAGGGCTACTGTACTGGAGCACGAGTGCTGTCTAAGAACCCTCAGTTTGTGTGGAAAGTTGGAAGCTTAAGTCTAAAGGAGTCTTATGTAAGCTAGGTCAGTGATGTTATAACTTTTGCTCCGTTTTCCCCTCACATTTGCATAGGAAGTAACATGGAAATACTGGTCACGATTTAACTGATCACCAAATCCAAAGCTTCAACTTTTTAAAGTCCAGTCCGAACTGAAGTGCAGCACTTTCTTCAGGGCAACATCTTGTCTAGACAGCTGCGAGCCACCCTTTGGCACAAAAGCAATGCCAGCATGCCATTACAACATATGCCAGCAAAAAAGCCTGCACCATGGCCACACAAACGTTGGCCCCATCAGTAATTCTGAGCAGACAGTGTGTCTGTCTCTGGCCGTGTCTGCTTTGTCCCACAACTGAATCGCCTTTCAGTGCCAGCCTGAGACGTGCTGCCTTACTTACATTAACATTTGCATGAGCGCATCCTTATATTTATATCATATTATCACATATCAAACCACTGTTAGAATATTTAACTGTGGATTTCTGCTGCCATTTACAATACCCATGATGATGATGTTACTTCAGTAGGATAAGCAGCTCAACTATTGCAATTATAAAAAAAACCAAAAAAAAACATACAAAATGATCAATTTCAGCTTTGAATGAATAGCTCTGGCTAGCATGTTAGCATCAATTAGTGAGGTCCGCTGTACAACACTATGAAGAATGCAGCACATGAAACACAAGCAGACTGGATCATGTTGAGACTGATTGAGTTACATGTGCAGCAAGCAGGGCAGATTTTCCTCATCTACACGGATCGCGCGCACACACACACACACACACACACACACACACACACACACACACACACCTACACCTGTTGCAGATGATGTAACAGAGATAGAGGTAGAGTCAACTGCTGTTTTTTTTCCTCTGTATCTGGATCTGTCACATTATAACTGCTACAGTAACCCGTACAGTAACAGTACTTTTATATGGTAAGAAGAAAAACTTCCTCACATCTGTGTTGTTCTAGGCTGCCCTCACTTCCCCTCAATCAACTTATAGGAGAAATGCCTCATTAGCCACTGGCCTCCTAGTCAGGCAACACAAATGAGATAAGCTCTTCCTCCTCCTGATAGCCAGAAGTATGCTTTTCCTGTCCAATTTTATTGGCACAATGTGATTTTATAGAGAGACATTTATTCAGACATAACAAGGATCATGATCACAAGTGTTGCTATGATCCAGCCTATAATGTTCTGAACATAAACAGATTTCTGAATATGCTGTCCCTTAAAAATGCAAAGAATTACTGCTCAACCCGTCTTCAAATTGGTGTAAGAACACACAGAGTCAGTCAACCGCACAGCTACAAAGAAGGAGCAGTGACAGGTCAGGTGCTGCAAAAGCAAATTTACAAGGCTGAAACAACAGCCCAGAGCAACACCACAGCACTCTACGAGCGTAACCAGCCATTAATCTTTGTCCCCTAACTCATGATGCTGACTGCAGCAATACCTATATGCTTGGAAAAAAATAAACTGCTCTATTGATTTTCCTATAAGAAAAACAGAACTGAATTGCTTAGAATATCACCCAAGGGGGAGAAGAAGGGTGTATTTATTTATTATTTTAAGCTTAAGAGTAAGTAACTGTGTCTGAAATTGAAGCATATTAAAAGCTTGGCATTATTACCATTATACACAAAGAGTGACCTTGGATCATCACTAGTTAAAAATAAACTTGTAGTCACACATTGGCTTGCAGGTTATTTAATGCAACTGCACTGACTGCAGCACAGTAACTACTAAAACAGGTTTCTGTATTTTCATAAAACAATACACCACATGACATAAGTCACATGCTGCAACTGATAGCACAAAATGACATGAGCAGCTCTTCTCCGCTTAACAGAACGACTCCCGCATCACAGCCCACTGTGAATTCAAGGTGTGACGCAGAAACGTCATTTGTCTGTCCGGAGAAAAGAGACTTAAATCTGATCGTCTGACGATTTTCAGGCTGATCATCACTGCAGAAGAGCTGCTTTGTCAGGACCTTTCTCGCATTGCAGGCTTTCATCACCACTGTTCCCATGGGACTGTCCTGATGTATGCACCTAAACACATTCAGACTTTGCAGCCAGGAGTGTGATCTTGGCACAGTTGCAGGCAACAGACGCATTCAGAAGAGTGCTTCTCGTAACTCATCTATATTCTGCTCACTGTCACACCAGGTCATACGCTGCTGTAGCATGACTCACCAACCTGCCTGGATTAATTCACAGAAGCTTTGTAAAGAACTGAATGAAAACATAACTAAACCTGTACCAATATAATCATGAGAACAATGCGGCACTGAATCTGCTTCACGTGTTTCAAGAAAATCACTCTGATTCAATCAAGCAGTGATATAATCAATACAGACAAATGGAACTGGGTTTAGTGGAAGACAGATTTCAGTATATCCTGCACTACCTTGATGCAGCATAATGATATGAAGCTTCACTTTTATCCTTTTTTTGGCTTCATGTCAGAGTAACACATCTCAGAACTATCACAGTACATAAATACAGTGAATTAGATTCAGGGTTTCATGTTACTACCCTTTCAACCATGTGATGTGTGAAAATGCCAAATGAAACAGACACACTGTAGGCGGATGCTGGGAAGAGAGAGACTGTCCAGTTCACCAGCACAGACTGCTATTCATGAGTGCAAAGCAATATTTAATCTGCCATACTCTGATGAGGTCAAAGGTCGACCCTCCATCTTACAAAGTCATATCAGGCTCATTTATGACTAAGAGCAATAAACCCTGACAATGCTGAGCTTCACCTCCACGCCCTTAAAGATGAGCACAATGTCAGGTGTTTCCATAGAAATATCACAACTGCTGCAGTAAATATGAACATGCAGAAAAGTTGCAAGCGCATCAAAAATCTCCATAAACAAACCTGTCAGCTACTTTTATTGTGTAAACAGCGTTGTTGCTGCTCAGCCTATCCAAAAACACTCATCTACCAGAAGTATAATTAGTCAGCTTTGATATGTAGCAGTGCCCTAACAGATCTCACACCGCTGTGTGCCGAGAGCACACACAGTTTGTTATCAGCTGTTCCCAGAGGCCCAGCTCACAGCAGCGCGCCTATGGCAACCTGCGTGGCTCCCATTGTGTCCCATGATGTGTGTTTAACACAGCACAGTAAGAACAGCAGCACCAATAATAGGTGTCATTGTGGACGTGTCATATGCTCGAATATAACGAAGATCCCCGCAAGAGCAAACAGAGACAAAAGGCCGGCGCTGCCCCACACACAGATTGAGAGAACACACAATGCTAGAAACGTCTGTACGCCGCGGGCAGTTCAAGGAGGGAGGGGCTGAGACGGAAGAGTTGGCCACATGTGTAAACCTGATGTAACCTCTCCTGAAGGCTCTGAGAGGCAGTTAGAGAAATGGCACCGGCCAGTTTGTTCCCATTTGTTCTGCCTCCTCAGAAGCTCACAACAAAATGCCTCAGCCACAAGAGTCGAGAAGGACTACACAAGTAGGACAGAGGTTTCTGTATTTCTTCAGAGTGCGGTAATCACTCTAATTTACAGCTACAGCAGGTAAAGAGTACAACCTGCCAAACTCCAACTCAGACAGGAACAGGATACGTATGCATGATTTGATTACATTCAAATAAAGCAAAGTTGCTGATAAACATAGAACTAATTACTCTCATATGTAGCATTAGCAAATGTTGGTCAGAGCAACAAGGAAGCATCCCATTTACTCTTACTGTAAGTGTTAGCTGATCACCGACACCCCACTGCACCACCAACCACCCACACCCACCCCTCTCTCCCTCCCACTCGCCCAGCCTTCCCTATGCAGCCCCAGACTCCCCCTTTTTTTTTCCCCTTTTCTCTGCCATTTCCCGCCCTGCAAAGCAACAGGCTGAAGAAAGGAAAGCAGCAATTCACAACCCTCCGCCCTTCACATTCAGAGCTGAGGCACAGGAACCACATTTGTGCTGTAGAGCTGATGTAAAAATAAAATCCCTAAATCTAGCACAATGTCTAAAGCTGATCAGTGTCAAGAAGAGTACCACTGAGGTGATGTGTGCAACAGAAAGCTGCAGTTGACCACAATTTTCTTTAACATATTTGTCTTATAAGTAAAGAAAATTGGGGGGGGGGATCCATTGCAGCTATGGATCACAAACTACTGAGCTTTTGTTACAGAATTAGCGGTCACTTTCCAGCATTGCAGGCTCGTCCTAACCCCTCACTGTGTGTGTGTGTGTGTGTGTGTGTGTGTGTGTGTGTGTGTGTGTGTGT
>JAUBNQ010000004.1:14002284-14018789 GCA_032353495.1 Ctenopoma kingsleyae | reverse complement strand
CATTTCTACGTTTGATAGCAATTTTCTTTGGTTTTTGTCCTTTAGTCCCCAGTTTGTACGTTTCTTTGTCTGGTTTTCCAACATACTGATGTGCAATTTGTGCAATCTCAGTCAAATCAGAAAGAGATTAACATCCAGTAAAGTAAAACAAATGTTGGTAATTGTACTTTTAATAGACAGTGAGAAATAATCCAGTTTTTAGCTGCTCCTCATGCAGATGTCACACCCAACTCCACAAACTGCAGTGTCCTGTATGAAACAGATCCAGAACCCTGTTAACTACCAGTTATGCCTGGAACCTGTTTAGTGCATTTTCTTATTCACCTGAATCTATATTCTGATCAACCAATGATCAAGGCTTCAAACTCTTCACATATAAGACCACATACGCATCTCCTATAAAAAAGGTTTTAATTTTGAAAGGATGACAAGAGCCAGGGTAACTAAATACAAATCAAACAGCAGTCCCACAGAGATTAGCTTGGTGTCAACATAAAATTAAAATCAGATTACTTGAAAATTTAAAGCATTCTCTGTTATCAGATAGTTTTAGTCTTAAAACAAGATCATTTCCAAGTCAGAAAAAAACAACAGGTTAACAATGCCAAACACCTCTACTGAGATACAATATTGGACAAGACATTCTGTTACAGCCTCTAGCAATGCACACAGTGGTGCCGCTGGTTCCACTAACAAAAGGCAATAGTAACAGTTTATTTACTGTATATTGGTTTTTCCCTCAACACCCCACAGGGTCAGTGGTTCATGCACATCAGAGACAATCACTGCACATGCAATCATTTCTCAATGGAATCTACTGTAGGCTGTGAAAAGTATTTTAAACCTGCCCAACTTAAACAGAGTCCCCGGTCAACAATTTAAAATGGACAACACAAGGTTCTTTACAGTTTAGATAATACACTCGTAATGAAACAACCTTCAGAATGTACCAAACCAGTAAAAAGAAAACAAAAGACTTGAGAAATAACAATTTGTACATTCTAAAGCTGAACCAGGTTGATGACAAACATCAAGAGTGAATGGAAAGCGCTAAAGTGAGAAAGGCCCTTGGTTTCAGGACATCTGTGATGGAGACATCTGAGCTTTCCTCATAGAACGCAGGGCCTTCTCTCTTAGGTGCTTCTCCAGATCGTCCAAGCTGTCCTCAACTTCACTCTCTGATTCCTGAATGTAAAGCAGACCAATCATTTTACTCAACACAGCCATCTGGTCGCCAAGTCGGTCAACAGTGTTTTTATTCCACATTTTTTGAATAGAAATCAAAAGTCTTGGTTGCTAAAATCACAGAAACACAGTTTACCTTTCTTGAATCTCCATCCTCCTCCACACCCGGGTTTTCTTGTGCATCTCCAGTTCCAGCGGCGCCAATCTTCTCTTTCTTATGCTTCTTATGCTTTTTATGTTTCTTGTCTTTCTTATGTTTCTTTTCCTTCTTCTTCTTCTTCTTCTTTCCACTGCCATCAAAGTCAGAGTTCTACAATAAAACAAATTTTTAATCAGGATCATGCTAGTATCACTTAACACCCACTGTGAAAGCACAGAAATGTGTCAATGGGCGAATGTGCTACAGTAGAGTTCCCAATAATTTCAATATATAATTTACTGAGAATTTCTTTTTGTGGCCTTCAAGGGCTCTCAGTGTTAAAGGTCATTAAAGTGTAAAAGAGAAGAGATGATGTACCCTAGTTAATTGTGAGACAAAAAGTTCACAATACTATACTACTATACTTCTAACATATTGCTAGCTTACTGAAAATATCTATTTAGGTGATGTTAGATGAAAATGTCTGACTTAAAACATAATAACGTATATATATATATATATATATATATACACACACACATACATACATATACATATATATATAAGTAACAATCTCTTTATCAACATTTACTCAAGTGCAAAATGTTCAAACAATTTCACTGCAATCTCATCGTTAAACACAAATCACAGTCAGTTTGTCTGGTAACCTAAATCCCTAGGAATAGTTCTATGAAAACACAACATTTAATACTATAATCATAAACCCATGTATAAATCCTGTCTCAGAAATATTTTCCGTTAATAAGTTCACATATCGAACCTTGCTTGGGGACTGACTGCCAGAACCACTGCTGGGCTTTTTGGCTGGAGGTGGAGATCCACTGGCAGAGCGAGATGGTGAGGGGGAGCCAGATGCAGGGGCTACACGTCTCTGAGCTGCTGGTTGAGGAGAAACAGATCTCGATCTAGAAGATGCTCTTCTCATAGGCTGGGGGCTAGGAGAGGGTCTACAGAGAAGACAAGTGATCAGGAGGGCACCGAAAGAGTGACTGCTCAAGCAAAAAAAGAATAAAAGTCTCCTTGCTCCTTCTTTACCTCTGGTTGTTGCGTGGCTCTGGAGTGTGGGACACTCTGCGGATCGGTTTGCCACCGTGTGGAGGGGACTGCTGTCTTCGCTGGTTAGAGGGAGATGTGGAGGCTTCAAAACGTCCCTGTGGACTGGTGGAACCCCTAACATTGCGACCACGATTTGCAGATGATGGGGAGATGCGGCTGGCTGCTCCAACAGGAGATCGTGTATCCCTGTTTGGACGGACAGAAGGCAACATGGGGCTCCTCCTGTGTCTTGGTGGTGAAGAGGAAGATGGAGGTGTGCGTCTCCTTTGAGCAGGAGAACTTCTGCGCTTGGGAGACTTTGAGGGGCGCCGCTTGGCCACCGGAGAACGTTTTGAGGGAGAAGTAGACATCCTCCTCTTCTGTGGAGGCAATGGTGAGGGACTGTAGCGGCGCTGAATTGGGGGAGAATATCGTCTGGGGGATGGAGATCTACGACGGGGTGGTGGTGAAGGAGACCTGTGAAGCACCACATCATACAGTCAAAAAACATTTATGAAATGTCAATTATTAACATTAAAATTATAGCTCTAGAGATAAAATCCTATACCTTCGTCTAGGTGGAGAAAGAGATCTGCGACGTCGTGGGGGAGAAGGGGAGCGACGCCTGCGGACAGGAGATGGAGAACGTCTTTTCCTGAAAGGGGGAGGGGACACAATTAATTGAAGAACTCAAATTAAATTAGAAGTTAGAAGCTAAATCAGTCAGACAATAATATGCTAATTTTGTGCTTGGTGTATGACCTCGGAGAGGGATCTCTGTGCCGCCTGCGTGGGGAAGGAGTGCGACTACGTCTTCTTCTGACTTCTCCATTTCTGGCACTTGACCCTGCTGCTGGTCTCTTGGGTCCCTCATCTTCTGAGGAGGAAGACCCTGTATCTGAAACCACAGACAGGGGACATCAATAATGGTTTTATTGTAGCCGTCAGTGTATGGGGTGAGGAAAAAACACCAAGGTTGGGATTAGGGCACAGCTTCTAAAGTCCATGAGACGATGAGTGCAAGAGAACATGGACAGAAACTTGGTTAGAGAGAAAGAAGGGTTGGGTATGGGAGAAGGAACAGGGATAAAAACGCTTTTAACCTGAAGACGACTGTTGATTCTGTCTGCGATACTGACGTCGCTGCTGCACCGAATCTGCTGTTGCCCCTTTCTCATTTTTATCCTCCTCTGAAACGTAGAGCATTGAGTGTCCAATCAGTATTAGGAAGTGCAGTGAAACAGACTGCCATGGAAAAGTTAACAGATAATACAACACAAAAAACAGCTTTATTTCCTTGTGAGGCTTGAGTTTCCATCAGGTTTCAACATGCTATAATGCAATGTGACTATAAATTTATACCATTTTACTTTGTGTTAGTATAAAGTATATTTCATCATGTTTTTCTTCACTGTTTGCACCGATACCTGAGTCACATCAATACATGATTATCACACATAATCATCATAGCATATAAACAAATGGAAAAACTATAATGTGGTCTTGAGTATAGATTTACCAAACTTCCTACTTTGCAAACAAAATCCATTTGCTACTGTCCCAAACCAAAATTGGTACCATTAATTTAACTTAACCTGTAGTGCATTTTTTGCAAATAATCATTTCTGTGTCATTGGCAGAGGAATTAAAGTTGTCCATTTTGTAATGGGACATACTGAATACACTAAGTATGGTTGGTAAACTTGTGATAAAGCTAGGTAATAACAGCTGAAAGAGACGAAAGTCTGCATTATGAAACATCCTGCTGAAAGCCAGCCAGAATTGTCTAATCTGTGGCTGGAAGCTTCATATAACTAGTCACTTCAATTAGCGAGCCATTATGCCGTTATGTTTCTTTAAAACAGACATAATTTAAAGCTTACCTGACTCAGACCCTTCAGATGGTCTGGCTTTAGCATAATCAGGTGGAGAATCACCCCTTCTTTCTTGTTTTCGCTTTAAACCTGAAATATAAAGGAACAAAAATGTTTAGCTCTATATTGTATTTCATACTTGTACCTCTCCATGACAAATAATTTTATAAAATGTATGACTTAGATAATGACTTTAAATGCAAATGTATGATTTGGTTCTTTGTGTACTCATACACAAAGCAACACAAGGATATGACATACCAGATGATCTGGGAGGGGAGGCAGAGCCCCGGCTTCTTCTGGCCCGTGGAGATGGTGATCGTCTGTCCCTGCCTGCTGGACTAATGGAGGTGTCAGGATGATGGACCTGTTTTCGGGGAGGTGTGCTAGATATTCTTTTCATTGCTTTTTTAGGTGAGCGAGAGCCTGAGGAGCTGCTGCCAGAGGATGAAGCAGAGCGAGAACGCCTCCTGCAGGACATGAAAACAGTAACACGTATGTTAACATATTTTCTGTATGACCAGGATATAGTCCAGACAATAACACCCAGTAACAAAATAACAGCTATGTGAATAAAGCACAACACAACACTATGACCCCAGTAGCCCTCCATGCCCAGCATATAACTAACCTGCGGACAGGGGAGCGCCTATGTCTGTGTCTGGAGCCGGTGGGGCCACGTCTGGGGGGACTCCTACGACGGGGAGACATTCTCCTCCTTGGACTCGGCCTTCTACGAGGGGAGTAAGATCTGGTAGGGCAGAGATTGTAAAAAAATTTAAGTTCTTGATTTTAAACAAAACACAACAGGATTGGGAAATGCCATACTATTAAATACCAGAAATTACCTTGAACGAGAGCGTCGTCTGCGAGAGCGGGAATGAGAACGGGAGCGATGGTGAGGTCTCTCCCTCCTGCCGTCCTTCTCCCTTTCCCGGGACCTGGGTCTTTCCTCTTTTTTGTGGGGTTTCTCTGGAGAAGGCTCTTTGACTTCAGTCACTGAGTCTGCTTTCACCACCTCCAAAACTGTGTCACTATAGACAAAGACATTAGACAAGATATTTATTATCTAAAAGAAAAAAACATAACTATCCTAACTTTGCACCCAAGACAAAATTGGAAAGTTTAACAGAAGTATTCCACTAACCAGGTGGAAGAAGCTTCTTGAATGACCGGTTCTGGCATTGCTCTTCCTGATGTACTCAAATCTGCAAGCTGCTCCATGGGTTTTGATGGCAGCTGCATCAGGGGTGGAGGAGGTGAGCTTCCACCAACTGGACTGGGTTTGCATCTAGGGGAGCGCGAGGGGCTACGTTTCCTTTCTCGCTTTATCGGTGACCTTCGCCGTGGTGATGGTGATCTTGACTTCCGCCTGGACAGAATTTCCATGTTCTGTGATACACAAATCCAACTTCCATCCACCGACTCCAATATAAAGGACATTCTCTTACCTCCTTGGGCTTTTTGACTGAGCCCTCTCTCTGGTGTCCCTGTCCTTATCCTTCTTATCCTCATCATTCTTTTTTAGTGAAGCAAGCTTCTCCTGTTCAATCTGCCAAAAATGGAACAATGGTGAAACAATTTCAACCACAAAGAACCACAATATTTATGAACTGCCATCTGTAGTATACACACAAATGCTCATATATACATAATTTGTTCCATGGCACAATTACAGCAAAAAAAATGTATCTCCAAAATTAAACAAACTTTCACAGACTTCTTTATTAAATCATGGTGGTGAGCAGTCACAAATCCACAACTGTATCAGAGAAAACCTCACCTGTCTCTGTTTAATTTCCTCTTTCTTCTGTTCCAGAAAAGCAGATGGTATGCCAGCAATGTTCTCCTGGGCACTCAGCAGCAGGGGCCACAGGTCCTTCATAAACTCCCGAGCATTCTTCCCATTCAGGAAGCCAGTCAGGTTGATCTGCATCACCTTGGCATCTGGGTGCTGCAACACACACGAAGGAAGGAGAGAAAAAAACATTTTGCCATTGAAATAATGGTACATTAAATATCAGTGGGAGGTAGGATCCCACAAGTGGGGATTCCTACCTTCTAGTCCTCACTAAACTATACCTGTCACTATGCAGTTAACCATACTCAAAATAAGTATGACACTGACTACATTATTTTACATCCCTGAGTCTAATACTGGACTGTATAACCTATCAAAACAAAAGTGTGATTTATTTAAACTGTACTCACAAACTCAAATTGAGAATGTGAGCTACCTGAAGGGAGACAGACCTAGTGATATAAAAAAAATGCATGCAATACTGCTTATATGCCCATGTCTAATTCTTATTTCCCTGATATACAAGCTATCATAAATATGCCAAATCACAAAAAGTTATTTGCATTATTTGATTTCTTCAGTGCTATCCCCACTACTTAACATTTCTGTTTTCCCACACCACCTTTTTCCAGTCTCCCCACAGTCTACACTTCAGGTAAACATATAGCCACAATACAGAGTGCATTAAAACCCAACACTGCAAGTACAGTTCCGGTGTCTTCAGTGAGTCCCGTGGGATCAGTGGGCACGGAGCTCCATTGGCTTGCTTCCGCCTCCCTACTGCTTGAGACTCAACCACCTTGAGCTTAATGTTATATCATTTATCTAAATTGCAAGAGACGAACAAGCAATAATGAGTACACAGTCACACAAAAAAGGAGTTTTATTTCAACAGCTGAAATATTCTGAGATACCGTAATCTCAATTGAGTTACCCTTTCTTAATGCAACAGTACCCTTAAACTTAGCTTTAACAAGACAAGCCATGGCAAGCAAAAGGTAAAATTAAAAAATTAAAACATATACGGTTTTAATGTATAATGTTTGTATCACATACCATTATTAAATAAATACATGCAGTTTTTAGCATTTCAGAAGAATTTAAGTCATTAACAACGGTTATCCGCATATATACCAATGCTTTGAGGTACAGTATGTGATGGGATCCTAGTAGTAATCTAACAGAAGTTACTGTGTTTATATTACTTGACTTGTTTACCCTCCATTTGGTTGTTTCCCGTTTCCAAAAGTAAGTCTGTGCAATGGAAATTACCCATTACCCAGGCATCCCAAGTGGGTTGACATATCAGTGGGGCAGTATGGTTAAAAAAAAAAAAAAACAGTCTTGGATAGAATGACCATATATAAATAAAGTAGCATATACCCTACAGGATGAAGAACATGCACAATTTAGTCATCAAAATACCCTACTACTGGCAAGAAATACTATGTTAGGCCCACTACAGTAATGTTAAGAGAGTAAGTTAATACCAAGCTGAAGGTATTGCTCTTTTCTGTTGCACATATGACCACATGCAACTGAGTGCACTGCACGCTGAGTGCAGTCACACAATACAAAACAAAATGAAAATCGTGTTTTTGCTGACCTCCAGCGGTTGAAGTTCTCAACTTGATATGGTGATAGTGTGGTAATGACAACCACATGTTACTATTAGGGGTGGTTACAAGTGCAGAGGACTCTCTTGATCACACCCAACAGATGTGCCAAAGATTTGAAATGTTCAACCACAGGTGGTCAACGAGACAATACGTTTCTGTTTGGTGTTAAAATACTCTTAATATTCTCTTTAAAGGCTACAGAGAAAGAGACTCATTACTCCTAACAACTGGCAGTGAGAAATCATTAAAGCTTCCTTGTTTTCAGCATATAATTTAACTTACATTTTTGGGGATTTGGCTGTTTAATGACGCACTTCAAATACCTACGGAGAGTATGATTATGGTATTGTTTAGGTGTGTCTTTCGCTGACATGATATAGGTGATCCCTGCATATAACTCACCTCAAACAACACACTGCATCATGAAGGGAGAGTTGGGCTCAGTGACTTTGGGCTCAGGAGAGAGCTAATTAGGTGTTGGTGCTATACTTCTGATGCAAGGTATAACATCCATATTGGTTCAGGCCTTTTAAATCATAAATCACATAATCATTAGAAGACTGCTAAATAAAGGCACGTTGTCACATAATAGCAAAACATGTTATGTCATCATATATGTTTTATACCAATTCTTACTTTACCCATTCAATTTCAATTTGACAAAGCTGTTCAGTTATTTGATTGTATCCTTTCTACTGACTAAGCAATGTCCGCAAATATAAGACAGTTCTGAAAAAAACATACAAAACAAAGCTAAACACAATTAAAGAAAATACCTTTTCCTCAAGCTGGTTAAATATGAACTCTATGACGACGTCATCCTCAAATCCCAGAATCTCGGTTACCCGCTGAGTAATCCAAGGTTTGATGACTTCCAGGTTCACTTTGGTCATGTCCACCTAAGGGAGAAATCAGGAAACATTGGCCCCCAGTTAGTGAAGACAATCGGTGACTAAAGCTGTGTGTTTCACAGTTTCATTTCAATCTAAAACAAATACCTACATGCAGTGGCAGGTACACTATAAATCTTACAAGTCATTACACTTTTTAAGGCAACAATGTGTAACAGTTATGAGTGTTAACACAGTTTCAAACTATTGTAAATGCACATGACCTTATCCTTACCTTCTTGTCCAAACATTCTGCAAATTTCAGCTGTTTCAGCAGTTTCTTGTGCTTGTTGCTGAAACGATTGTCTTGCTCCGCACTCGTGCCCTAATAAAGAATCAACAACAGAAAATGAATTAGCATGTCCAGTATCAGTACACAGTAAAAAAACAAAAAAAACAACAACAACTGTAATTTACTGGCACATTTCCTCCATGTTCAGCTAATATAATTCTTGATGCACTCTAACAAACATGATACTGTGATATCGAAACCACAACACAAGAACACATTACGATCACAAATATTTACTTATTTTATCATTTACTGTTACGTTAAAATAGTACTTACGATAGGTCTAATGACGACAATAACATGTTACATTTAATCCGTAAAACTCAGTCAAATATGACATCGATACCATTAACCTAGCATTAGTTAAGCTAACTGCCTGCTTAATCCACAGGAGTATAGTAACACGCTAATATTAGCCACAGCCTAGAGCGACCAGGAAAAACGTCATCGCTGACATGGACGGGATATCAAAAGTTATTTTAGTGTCGCCATTCAATATTTAGGTCTACTTTATACTCACTAACGAGAGTGTAGCAGTGGTCGTGACTAACTAGCAGAAGTACAGAAACGATGCACCACCCGGGCGCCATCTTTAACCGAGACTGGCAAATTAGCCGTAGCTAGCTAGCAAGTTGGCTCGTATATTTCCTGCAAATGTGTCTATGTCATATTAACACGGAAATGCTAAAGAATATAAGCAACACAACTTCACGTAAGAATACACTGTATGAAGCATGAAATTATGCAAATAGGTGTAGCTAAATACCGGGAGTAACACAATTAATACACGAAATCGAAGAATGTTATCAGTTGTTAGACGAAGCCCTAACCGTGCCGTTTCTGACGGTGTGGCCCTCCTCCTAAAGATATAGGCCAAATTAATGTTCTAATCGAGAAGTGTATCGCCATGTAACTTATCAAAAACATACATAAAACACAGAAAGAAGTTTAAAGATCTTACGCGGAAGAATCCCGCGTCCATTATGGGGTAAAATGGATGATAACAGACGCTGTTGCAAAAGACGTGTGCGGCTCCGATGAATTCCTGATGAGTGGTAAGCGCAAGCCGGATGAAAGGTGCGCCCCTAGAGGAGGCAACGGGTACTACATCTACTGTAATGGCGGAGAGGAGGAGGATCAGTACTGGACAGTGTGAGATGTTTATGAGTGTAATAAAACTGAAAAGTGTTTAGCAATTTTATTTTATTTAAAGTACATAAGTATAACTAACGAAATGTATTTTAAACTAAATGTGTTATACTGTAGTATGCTATTAGCAGACGTCGCAAAAAACCAAATGCATTTTAGACTAACGTTACTTTACTACTCTACAGTTTCGAGATACTTGTATTTTACTGGTGAATTTGCGTTTTATGTTACTTTTGCTCTTACTCCACTTCACTTCAGGGGGGAAATATTGTACATTTTTACTCCACTACATTTATTAGATGTTTTAATAATATATAGAAATTATCCTCAATTTAATGTTTGTCAACCAAATCCAGACTAGACTTGTATATTTATATTATCAACAGCATAACTTTCAATATTTAAGTTTGTTAGCAGAGTACTTGCACTTTTTGTTTCTGCAAATGTACTTAGTACTTCAGCTTTAGTAGTAGAAGCAGTATGGATGGATGTACGTCTAGTAGATGCAGTACGTAGATTAAAATAGAAATACTCAAATACAAGTACCTTAAAAGTGTACCTAGTTACCACCATAATCAATATTATTGTACATTCTACATGTAGAATACAGGAAGGTCAGCACTGTACAATAATCACTACTGTTTGGGGAAATGATCTTTTTTATTATTCAAGGTCTGATGTAAAGTACACTGCATTTTTATACACTGTTTTCCTAATCTATTGTAAATAAGGTTTAAATTTTTGGTGCTCAATACCAAAATCACACTGCTGGCAAAAAAGTAAAATAAGGGCATACTGTTAGATGCCACAGCAAGGGTAGTGGGAGTGATTTTCCATGTAATAGATTATATTATAAAAGACTGTATTATAAAACATCAAGAATACATGATGTGTCCTTACAGTCCAGAGATAACTGAGCCAGCCGTTCCAGATGATCCTGGAAATAAAAGTGTGCAACAGATTTCTAAATGTGTAACTGGTCCATACTGAATTATACATTGTAATAAACAATGTAACACACTGTTTGTCCGTGCATGTGATTCGTATGACATTTGAAAATCTCTACACCTTAAGAAATAAGTCATTTTCTGTTCCATCTGAGGCAACATACCCATGTGTAAAGTGATGCTTAAACCATGATAACAATTAAAACAACAAAGATGAAGAGAACATTTGACAGTATTCTGTTCCCAGAAAAAAGGCTGAAATGTTTCTGTGCGTGTGAATGACGTCTCACTGTCCTCTGTATATTGAGAGGTCCTGACTGAGTATTCCCAATTTACAAACAGTCCCTCGTTCATTAATGTCATGATAGTAGCTGACAACTTGTCAAGGTGAAAGCCAGCATATTGTTGTTAAACCCAGGCTGAAATAAAAGTCAGGGGCTAGGACATTGGTCAGTCTTTGTGGAGCAGGTTTTGCTAGCTGGCTGGCAAACCTTGCTTGGTCCTCTTGTCTCGAATGGAGCTTAGCATGTCTGACACCAGCTCTTCAAGTCCAAAGGCTGGTGCCCAGCCCCAATCTCTCCTGGCGTTGGTGTCATCAAATCTCACGGGCCAGCTGTCTGCTGCACAGTGACACGTAATGACCATGTTACTTCCACCACAAGACTTAAAATAATTCATTAAAATACCAATTATTTTCAGGTAAAAAATAAATCAAAATGAAAACTGTTTTCATCCAAGAAAAGATTAAGTAACCTAAAACATTTTTCTTTTTTATTAAATCTTTTGACTGAAGTCATACCGATAGTCTGGCGGACAGAATCAGGATTGTAGGTGACCTTGAGGTGAGGAAGATGCTTGCGAATTTCTTGGGCCACCTCTTCTGGAGTGAAGCTCATGGCAGCAATGTTGTAGGTACGCAGGGACAGCTGGCACTCTGGAGTCTGCATGAATTCTACTGTGGCACGGTGGCAGTCAGCAATGTGCATCATGGGAAGGCGGGTGTCGGGTCGCAGGTAGCACTCGTGGTGACCCGTGCTGAGAGCGTCATGGAAGATTTGAACTGCATAGTCTGTAGAGACAAAAGTGCAGAGTGCTTAGTCCACAGCATCTAGCTGAAAGCTGCATAAAATGTTTACACACATGAGATTAAACAATACCTGTTGTCCCTCCGCCAGGAGGTGTGTTCACAGAAATCACACCTGGGTAACGTAGGCAGCGGAAGTCCAGGCCATATTTATGATGAAGATACTAAAGAAAGAGAAGGAGACAGATTCTGAGATTTGGAAATTAATATATGCTGACATGTCATCATAAATATCTCTGTCTTGTGTGGATGTTGTGTGATAATTTTACCTCCCCCATCAGTTCCCCGTGCACTTTGGACACACCATAGATGGTTCGAGGTCTTTGAACACAGAGGTCAGGGGCTGGGTCACGTGGAGAAGAAGGACCAAAGGCTCCAATGGTGCTGGGGACAAAGAGGCGCAGGCAGTTTTCCAGGGCCAAGTCCAGCACATTATGAAGGCCTAGATGGGCACATTCACAGCAGAGATTAAACATAATCATCTCTTTAAATGTACATGCATGTACATTCAAACAGACCTGTGATGTTGATCTTGCGTGCCAAAGCCACATTAGCCTCGCCCACAGCACTAAGCAAAGCACTGTAGTGGACCAGCCAAGTGATTCGATTATTTACAATCAGTTCTCTGAGGTGTTTGTAGTCCAACACGTCAGCATATACAAATGGACCTGATGGCAAAAGAGAGCTGGATGGCGATGTCATTTAAAAGCAATGACTATATTTGAGAAAATCATAAATTGTGTAAGAAAAAAATGTCAAATCGTGCATACCACTACTGAAAACATGAGGTGGGGGCTTCTTTATATCTGACAGGATTACGTTCTCAGTTCCGTAATGTTTTCTAGACATAGATAGATACATTCAAATTTCAGATATTCAGGCAAACTTTAATGTTTCAGAAATCTAAATGTCTCACCTGAGTAACTGTGCAAGCCCCACACCTAACTGCCCAAGGCCACCTACACATGGAGACAAAGTTTCACATTTTATCTGTGTTGAGCTTGTTATGAAAATGAAATCCATGTTATTGGCGCAACATTTTTTTTCTTTTTGTTTGTTCTAAAGGTTTATCCTGGGACAAAACGTGACAGCGGACTATTATTCTCCCCACAGTCCCCACTCATTGACTCTTTTATATCACTAGCACTGTCTACTTTCACTCTATTATGTTCAGTCAAAATGGGGTCCTGTTGCTAGCGTACAGGGAAAACAACTCAAAAACAAAAAAATGACAGCACACACGTCTGTAGTACTCCATTCATTGATACCACATAAATTCAAATCTAAGGATCTACTTGGTTCCTACTGATATTTTAAAGCTGTTCTTTAAGCAAGGCATTCTGCTCATTTTGTAACTGCACTGTGGAAAACAGTAGAAAACAGACTGAACTGTGAAAGTGGTAGAAAACAATGGTAGTTTCACGTGTTCAGTGTTTGGGCAGCTGTAGAAAAGTCTGTCCTTTCCTGAAAACAACAGTCAGGATAAGGTAGCTGATGTTTGTATCACCTGTGATGAGGACACGAGGGTTGTCCTGAGGAGGTGGGGGACTGCTGGTCTCCTGGCTGTTCCACCTGCTCATCTGCCTGGGCAAAGTACTGAAACTGCGACTAGGCAAATTTCGCGCCCTGTTGAGACAGCCTCGGCAAAGCAGACCCAGTACAGCCGCAGAGGGCACACAGGCTCGCACACCCAGTTGCATGTCCAGTAGCAGTCCTTTAGCAAAGGTAAATTAAACTCACCCAAACTGATTTTAATGATAGTGAGGACTGGGACGTGTATGTTACCTGTGAACTCACTGAATCCCAGACAGATGATTCTTGATCCCAATCCAGCAGGTGCAATTTAGTAAATCCAGTATTATTCCTCTAAACTAAATTACATAATAAGAGCTGATAAGATGAGCCATTTAAGTGGAAGAGTTAAATGATTACCATCCCGACTGGTCATCATTTAAGTTCACCCAGTAACCACTGAATAAATAGAAAGTCATGCTGGGCTACACGGTTCTTGCCCCATTTGTATAATCACCAGGGCTTGTGGCTCTTGACTGAACAGGACTACAGTCTCCAGCTTGCAAAGCTCCATGTGTGCAAACATGCTGACATGCTGTGCACAGGGATTTGTATTGTGAAGAGTGTTTAGCTGAGCTTAACAGGACTGTGAGGTGCGTCATTTAGTATACAGCCTTCTTCTGTTCATAATATTAATGGGTGAATATATGAAAATAATTAGCTCCTTAAAATTGTGGAAAACATGGGGTTTCATTCCAAAAGATGCAGCATAACATACCTTAAGCTGTATTAGAAAATATAGACTACACACAACAATTTTTTCTAATATAATTTTTATGAAAGAATAAAAATACTGTACAGAAAAACTATAAAGTGTTGGAAAGCATAAGGCGTCGCACATTGTAACATTCTTCCTGAAAATGTGTTAAACCTGCTTTTGAATCAGCTGAATGCCAGCTTCCCCCACTCAGTGATCATGTTCCTTATTTCCTCCTGAGCCTCTTCAAGGTGACGAGTTTGTTGAGTCCACCTCAGGAAAAAGCCTGAGGATCAGAGACGAGCTTGAGTCAGCAGCAATGTTTAATCAAAATGAAACACATCCTTAAAAGTGATTCCATTCAAGGCTACAACATTAAATGGGTTTCACTGCTGATACCAATCACAAGTCAAAAAAAATTGGATCAACTAAGCTCACCTCTCCAGAGCTGCAGGGACTGAGGGTGGACTGAAGGCCAGATTGCCAGCTCGGTGCGCTCATACAGAGGATTAGAGTAGTAGTCTCTCTGTTTTGGCCTCAACAAGGCCAGAAACAAACAGTGTGTTTTCTCCTTCACCTCTAAAGCACACCTGAAACAGAAGAGTGAAGATGTGAGGATAAATATTAGTTTGAAAGAAAGACACCATTGTGTTTTATGTCAGCCATCAATCCCCCGCACTGAGAGGTATGACCGACCTTTCCTGATCGCTGTTGCACAGGAAGGTGCCGTAGTCAGAGGTGTACGCCTCATTCGCCAGCCTTAGGAGCAACGCCTCAGAGAAGCCCAGCGCTAAAGGGAACTGGCGCCACAGCTGCCACACACAGTCCAACAGCAGCAGGAAGACGGGGGACTCCTGCTGGAGACGAGCATGGGAGTAGGCTGAGTGGGCACATCGCTGCTGGAATGGGTGTCCTGCCTGAGAAAAGAAACGCATACAGTATGTACACAAACATACAAACACACTTATTATTATGATATTACAGTCTTTATGCAGCTAGTGCAACAATCTTGGACTCTAGCCAGGATTTATTTTATTAAATTCTTATATTAATTCTCAGCTAAAATAGTAGTCATGCAGAAATTTCATTTTGATCACTTACCATGTTTTTCATTTTACACTTAATCAGGGCAAAGTTTCTGTCCAGGGTAAAGATTTTAAGCATTTTTGTAACAATGAGTGATAAAGCATGCTTGATTTTGGATAATAACATAGAGAGGGATGATCAGATCAGATCAGATGGCCTCGGTTATTTACCAACCAACATCACAGTGTATCTGTAGATGAGCATTACATATCTGAACATTCGTTTCTGTTTTTTTTTTCACTTACAGAAATGAGGGAGCTTTCCAGTGTTGTCAATCACATTCATAAACTATTATAAACCCACTCACCTGTACCCACTCCCTCTCCAGCAGAGCCAGGAAGCCCTCCAGTGTGCGGCAGCATGGGTCCATGATGAGCTGAGCCAGAGTGCTGATGAGCAAGGTGGAATCTGTGCCTTCAGAGCCATGAACCAGAACTGAATGACCATCCCTGGAAAAAAACCTCCACATAGTCATACCACAGTCCTGTAAATCTACACACATAAGAAATGACATACCTTTATTTCATGTCAATTAAAGAAAAGTCTTTATTAAGTGGTCTTTTTGGGCGCTGCTATTAATTGTTGTGCAGTCTTAATAACATAGCATTGTGTGGTTTGGCCTTCTCTGATATTTTGTCTTTCCTCACCACCGTCCCTACAGATAAGAAAATGCTTTTGATCTTCCAACTTTAAAGAAAAGTTGATACAGCTGTTTTTGCTTGCATATGCTAAATGTATTCAACTTATGTGTTGTGTATAGATTAAGCTAAAAACACATCTTATTATTAGTTTGACAATGCATTGTTGCAGAGTGAAAACAAGTACACAAACGGTACTTCCTACCTCTCCACACACTCTGCCAACAGGCCGGCGGTTGACAGAGCCGTTTGCACGTGAGACAGCCACTTTGAATTCTCAAGCTTACTAAGCCAACGGTCCATGTTGTTGGCCTCATCACCACAGGCCTCCACCAGTTTGATCAGACTCTCCTGCAGCGCTTTACCTCTGTTTACAAATTTATGAACAAAATGAGGTGGTTAAATAAAAGGTATCATAAAAGGTGACAGCAGCTACACCCACTATCCACACACACACACACACACACACACACACA
>JAUBNQ010000004.1:13985476-14001442 GCA_032353495.1 Ctenopoma kingsleyae | reverse complement strand
ACTACAAACTAAGAGCCCTGATAAGACCCAACTTGTCAAGATAAAGAACATGCTAGGAATTGTTAAGTGCTAGACAACTTCTTGTGAACGTGTGTGTGTCATGAGTACATTTTCACAGGTTTATTTTGGCTCAGTGTTAAAGGGTATCAGTATCACATTAAACAACATACAGTACAGTACTAATATTAACTAATATTAATTAAAGAGTCTAAACCTTTAAAATCTAAGAATCTTTAGCTTTGTCCAACACAGGACAGAATCTTGACACTTTGTACTTCTTCCGTTACATCTTCCTTGTATTTTTCCATTTACGAACTCTATTCTAGTGTAGCTTCATAGAAATATTATGACAGTTTTTGAAATTATTTGCTTTTCTGCCAAGAATTCAGTTAGAAGATTGATGCCACTTTCAATGCGTTTGTGTAGTGAATATGAAGCTGAAGGTAGTAACCTGTTAGCTTAGCTTAGCTAAGACTGGAAACATAGGAAAACAGTTAGCCTAGCTTTATTCTATGGTGGCCCTTATCTGCAACATCAAAATTGTTTTTGTTCATTAAAGTAAAAGATACAGTGTTTTAAAGGCTTTTTATGGACAGTCAAGATGGTGCATCTACGACCAGACAATTCCTGACCACTCCGCACAGACTGTGCTCTTTTTTAGTTTTTTATGAAGAATCTTGAATCTTATATCTTGTTTTAAAATCTGAGGATTTTCTTTGCATGTTTAATTCTTTAAAAAAAATTGGAGCATGTGTTCTTTTTTCAAATTAGCTTTTAAATATTTGATGTGCTTTTGTCCCCCCTAAAATCAGTGTGTGCATTTATTTTTTTAATGGATGAAAACAATTTTGATGTAGAGCCTAATTGTCTGTTTAATCAGTCCCAAACGGCGACCCGGTAGCTCAATGGGATAAGCATCAGACTGGGATGCAGAAGGTGGCAGGATCGAATCCCAGCCCAGACTCCCAGCCCATCCCCCATACCAGGTGTGTGGAGCCAGGAGCGTGACACTCAGCGCTAACTCCCCGGACGCCGCCTGTGGCTGCTCACTGCTTCCCCCAGGGGGATGGGTTAAATGCAGAAGTCAAATTTCAGTGTAACATGCAAATGTAATCAATGACAATAAAAAACTTTCTAAAAAGAAACAAAACATACAACAACCTCTAGACCAGCCTAACGAAGGGTACAGATATCTCACATGTGCTGGGAACATTGTGTCTGTACAAAACATGGAACAATGCTGCCTTTAGGGTCCACCCCTCACCATAGCAACATGCTATTCCCAGAGGAAGATGTCTGTCTATTAGGCATGAATTCAAGCAGTGTACAGCACATTCACAAGTCATGGGAAAACAAATGAAAGCTAAGCAACAGGGATATCCTGAATTGTGACCCCTGCATTCATGTTTCCCTGGCATTTTCCTGTCATGTGAATGTTGGGTCATTGTTGGAAAAAGTCACTTCAAGACTTACATTTTATATATATAGCAATAACAAGTATAAATTGTTTTATATATTACTTACAAGCTCTGTCATTTGACTGTAGTGCTTTTCAGGGGACGAGAGACCCCACTGTTCCTGCAGGTTGAGGTCAGAAGGTCTGTAGAAGAAAGGATACATCTCTGACACACAGTCCAGGGAGGACAGGGTCTAGAGAGTGAAAAAGAGGAACATTATAAAACACTGAAATCCATGTGTAACTACAGAATAATGAGAAATGTTGTTTCAGATTATTTCTTTATTCATTTGTGCTATATATCACGTCTGAGCAGGTTATTTATTCTACCTCGATAGAGTGTGCAATGTTGAGACACTGCTCCATGCCTGGGATATCAAGATGGAGCACACGCAGATCTTTACACTTGATGGTAATCGTCCCTGAAGATCCAGAGGTCCTAGACACACACGCATGCATACACACCATGAATCTTCCAAAACAATTAAAACCACCCCCTCAATGCCCTATGTTTTGACTCCCCCAGTGCAGAAAGTCTGACTCACAGCAGAAAAGGAAGGCGAACCCAGTCAGCTGGGCTGTGCGAGGAACTGGTGTTTAACTTGCTGACAAGTGTGTATGAGTGTGTGTGTGTGTGTGTGTGTGTGTGCAAGCCCTGCTTTCTGTTACCAAGTATATCAAGCAGTTTCAGCAGCACTTAAAGCTGTCACAAAGCTAAGAAAAGGCTGTTAATTAGCGAGCAACCCACAGCATGAGCGGGTGGCGGGGTGACAGTTGCTGTAATCCTGTTTGCAAATTTCCTTCTTCAGTCAACTGTGGGTAATAAGAGCAGCACACAGCAGACACACACTGCAACACAAATGATGTCCAACCTTTCACTGTGGCCTGCGTTAGAGAAGAGGCTGGAGTAGCCCAAAAGGTTTTCCACACTGGTTCAAAAGATTTGAGGAATAAAGTAGTTGGTTAGACATTCATTATACACTGAGGAACATTCACATACAGTTGAGACAGATTGATGTTGATTAGTTAGTCGTTAGTGTAATTATTTGTGACCAAGTAATCATAATAAACCAGTGCTAAAAAGCCCCATGAAACCCTCATTAGGTGCTGTAATTAGTTTAACTAACACTCCCTCACCTTTTCTCAATGGCATCAATGTTCCTCAGGAGCAAGAAAACCTGCCGAGATCTGCTCTCCTGCTTCTCCTCCCTGTCCGAGAAGAGCAGGTGGTGGCCGGTAATGCACAGGGTGCCTCTGCTCGGCGGGTGGAGCGGCTGACGGAGCACAACATCCTCCACATTGGCTGTCTTGATGTGCTCAGAAAACTCCATCAGCTGCCGGTAAAATAATAGTAATAATAATAGAAAAAAAACTAACGTAACGTGCGCTGTGTAAGTTATTTGCTGCAGAAGTCAAATCACTTCCTCGCCTCTTGAGGAGCCTGAGAGAATGAAAGTAATCACCTACCTCTTGTGTCTACACTGCTGGTTGGACTGCTGCTCTCTGTTTGTTTGACGATAAGGCGTCTATAAATAGTTTCACCAGTTTTTTAAACATAGTCACCCACTTTTGTAGCTACACATTTTCAAACTCAGGTTGCTGAGCGAGAAGCTGGTCTAGAAATGGAAAATGTGTGCCTTGGTTTGACACAAAAAACGGAAGTGCACGTTTCCTGAGAGACAGCGAGGCTGACAAGTGTCACACACTGCTCGTGTAAGTTTTCTACATCGCAGGGGGGGGGAGAAAGAGAGAAGGAGAGAGGGAGAGAAGCAGCAGTGATACACTTACTGTACAATAAATGTCCACTAGATGGCGGCACAGGCAAGCACAGAGAGCTGGTCTAAATCACGACCCATGTGACAGACTTTGAGGTGGAAGGAGAGACATTTGAGTCATTCTCTTAAGCAGAAGTTGCGATACCACAGTGTAGAAATACTCAGTTACTACAGAGGCTTCTGCATGTCATCGGTAATTTCATCACTGAAAGTGAAATTACTTTTAGTTGTGCACAATAATTTATTATAAACCTGCATTATAATTCATTTATCATGTGCTTTGTGATATGTTGCGTGAAAAGTAAATTTTTCTTGCTGATTGAAGATTGTACTCTATATATATATATATATGCCAGTCTCGTAAATTATTATTATTATTATTATTATTATTATTGCATTTAAAATAGTTCACGCTACAGTATTAAAACGCTTTTGACACATTAATGCATGAATAATAAATGGCCAGTAATGTAATAATGTTATACAGGCCTATACTTTTACTATAGTTTCTTACGGCTGCTTCTGTTTCCACTTGATTCCCATTTTAAATGCAGTGCTTGTACTGCTGTAATGTTACCTTTTCTTAAAAACCTCTACATAAAGTAGGGTTAGTGTAAAATAACATAATTCTCTCGTACAAATTAATTGAATTACCTTAAGATTTCAGTGCCTTTAGTAACTTTCCACTTAATGTTTTATCATTTTATTATTTGTGATCAAAATAACTTATTTTAACCACACTTGACTCCAACATATTTGTATTTGTTTGAATGTATGAAGGAATGGTTATACTTTTATTTTGTATTTTGTGTAAAATACAAAATAAAACTTCAGGAAGTTCAAGGAGACCTGGTTTCCTTGCCTAAAATAAGCCTAGAAGTGATCCAGCCTCTCTGTCCTTTGCGGGATGGGCGGTCACTGTTTCTTATCTCCCTATAAAGGAGGTAAAGACCTGTTGCGCTCTGATCGCCAAACTACCAATGCAGAGAGCGAACCTGACGTGAACACCAGAGGTCTGCTCTCTCACTCACTGGCCGGGCACGATGGATTTTAAAAACTCTGGAGACGAGTCCTCCGAGGGGGACACGCAGGACTTGGACAGCGTGAAGGCGCTCACGGAGAAGCTGAAGTTACAGACCCGCAGACCGTCCTATCTGGAGTGGCAGGAGCAGGTACAGAGCCGAGCGTGGAAACACGACTTTTCAGAAGACAGTGGGAGTTCTGGGGTTCAGGTCGTTTCCACGCCTGCACATCAGAGAAATGAGAACTCAGAACTAGCCGTGAGCAGCATCTGCGGTTTTGATACAATTGATGATGCTTTGGAGTTTCTGAGGAAAGAGCTGGTGAGTGACATTTGATTATTTAACATTTTATTTCATGTTAGAGATCTAGCACAGTGAAAAAGAATAGCATTAAGTCGTGAATAACTAACGACCTGTGAGATCACTCTGTGTGTGGCATCCTGATCATATCCCTCACTTCTGAGGTAGATAGCTGTCTGTGATCTGCTCTGCACGAATGCCTGGCCTTGAGAGATTGCATGATTTATGTCCTGCACTTATCACAGCCCAAACAAAGAGTTTGCATAACTGTGAAGTCTCTTTTCTCACATGATCATGCTTCAACCTGTGTATTTCTCCCATTTATCCCAGTGATTTACACTCTTTGATAAGGACACCAATACTATGATAAGCTATGTGAATCTAAACTCCCACGTATTTTCTGGTATCTCACTGATGCTCACTGTCTCTTCATCTGCTCCCATCACCATCTCAGAGGGAGATGCAGGTTCAGGACAACCGTCTGGCCCGTCAGCTGATCCGTCTGCGTGGGGAGATCCACAGGCTGAAAGTAGAGCAGGTGTGCGACCGCCACAAGGAGATGCTGGACGACGCCACCTACGAGCTGGAGGAGTGTGGCGAGGAGTCTGATCTGCTGTGTGATATCCCCATGAAGGCTGCCTTCGCTCTGTCCACTCCTCTCAAACACCTGGGCCTCACCAAGATGAATATCAACTCAAGGCGGTTTTCACTGTGCTAAAGTCAATATTCTTTATTAATGTTACTGAGGATGTGCATAACATGTAGGCACATTGTTAGGTTTATTTGCTACTCTGAAGGTGTTTTGATGACACGGGGATGAGTAGCTGCTTGTGCGAGGAGTGAAAATGAAAATGACTCCTTTTGTGTGCACCTTCTATTGTCATATTTGAGGAAGCTTCTGTGTGCAGGTACACACCCTTAATACCAACACACCTTGCTGCTGGATGGAGCCTGGGCTGCTCTGCTGTTGGTTTTTCTTAGCCCAGTGCAATGTGAATCAGAGTGGATAGACGACGACTAAAAGCTAGACTGAACTGTAAGGGTGTTATAGCAAGGTTTCACACGCACAACACTAAGGGTGAGAGTAGTATTCTCTAGTACAGTGTAGCTGGATCTTTAAGGACACAAAACAATAACTTGGGAAGCTTTATAATGCCAGTATAGAGTATTTTGAAGCAGTTAGACATATTACTTGACATTAGTGGTAAAATATTTTCCACAATTGATTGATGAATAAAAAGGAAATGAAGACATTGTGTTCAGTGTGGTTGAGAAAATGCAGTCCTTAAATAAAGTGACAGACTCTCTATACTGTATATAGCTGCAATATGTCATCAGGGTCCGCATATATAGAGCATATAAATACACTCCCAACCACAGTGACAGGATACAGGAGGCGGCGTTTGGTGCATTTTCTTTTCCATCACCATGTGCAGATGTCGCAGAGCTTAGACTGTAAGTTAAATATGACTGGACAGTGACCAAGTGTATGGAGCTGCTCACTGGGCAATTTAAGTGGTTTACTATTAGTAGTAATAGCAAATGCAGAGAATGCAGCATTCTTTATTGTATATGCTGTAGTTTAATAAAATGTAAAACCATCTACTGACATTTTTTATAATTCTATGCTGATTGTTAAGTCATACTACTGTAATATGAATGTGTATCCATGACAAATGAGTATAAAAGCAAAATATGTGAACTATTTTCTCTGACATTTATAACACAATATTAAAGAGACTTTACCGTGTTCATATCAATTGCAAATTGTAATTTTTTTTAGCATATAGATAAACAGAGGTTTAACATACGAAGAATATGGCTGGAATATATATTTTGGATTAGAAAGAAGTCCAGTTGACATGACTCAACTTCCAGATAATTTCACCTGGATGACTGAGAATCTTTACTTTGGATTAGTTTCTACTCATCTGCCATCAGTATTATCACAGGTAAATGTCATCACATGCTTGATCGGATCAGATCCATGCTTGGTCCCAAAGCCATGTTCAACAGTCTTTCTTTCCTTTCACAAAACTTCCATGAGCTTGTATGATAGTCCTACATGTGGACGATACCAGCGTTACCAATTCCTGCTCTAGAGGGGATGTGCAGAACCACACACATCCTTGGACACAGTTAGAAAGAAACTGACCATGCCTTGGCAGAGTGTGGTCACTGTGTGAAATGAGAGCACAGGTAGGACTGTATAGAAATGATCATATTAGGGCGTACGTTAGGTCACGTTAGACATTGAAAGTGGAAATCAGCAGCATGGAAAATGCAACCGCGTCTTAACACACCTTAAGGCCATAATCTTTGAGTGAATGCTTTTACGATGAAGCAGAACAGTCTTATGCCACTCAGTTCTTCCCTGCAGATAGTTTCTCATGACCTTTTCCCCATATTATACCACATGTCATCATATGACCAGAAGCTGATGCTACCATGCAAATAAAGCGCCTTTATCATTTATTTTGAGAGAAAACAAACTTTTAAAATGCAGTTTGTGTTAAAGTAAATATGAATAAGCATTAGCAGCAAACAAAAGGAGCGACTCGCTCTCATGAAAGAGGCCAGCACCTGCATCATGAAGCAGGCGGTGGGAGGGTTGGAAAACTTTATGCATATTGATAGTATCTCAGTTTTATTGCGTAAAAGAAAGTGATTTCCAACCTCATTTGGAAGTAGTGACAACTGTGCTAGAGAGGAAAATAGGAATACCCTTAAAGCTTCATAAAGGCCTGCTGAAAGCTGATTTCCTAGGATGATGAAGCTCTTCTAAGTATGTGCCAGATGATCCAGTTTATAATATCAACATGTGTATGAGTGTGTCTGATTGGATTTTATATTCAGAGGCTGACAGTGTACTACAAATGTGCACGTGTCTTTTTTTGTCTGGTTGTCTTGTTGAAATGAGCTCAGCAAAAGACTTAAATGTCAAAAAGTGAAACTTACTCTCTTTACTTTAACGGAAAAAGAGTCAACTCAGGTGGTTTCATCGCAAGTGAGACTTAATCTATCCTGTGGCAGTCTTCTAAGCACATCTTTCTGTGCGCTTCCTGTAATGTTTGGACTGACTTCCTGCCAGTGCATGCTCTGTAGCAGCAGCCGTTCACCACAAGAGAAAAGATGCGGTCCACAGCTATAGTTGCCTGAGCGGTAGAAAACGCAACAGCACAGGTTCGCAGAGCTTCAGCAGTCTGAGAGCCGAGAGGTGTTTCATGTCTCCTCTCAGAGCCTAATGTGACCATGGTGTGAGGCCCTGTTCACCAGAAAAGCTTTGATTAAAGTAATGATTCATGAGATGGTCAGCCACGGACTGACAGCCACAAAATGTCTCACAGTCTCACTGAGACATCAGTTTTTAAATATTTGACCTTGTCAAGAAAACCAAGGTCAGAGTCTATTTTTGAACGGTTCGCTGACCACAAAATACTGATGCAAACCACATGCATGCTTGACAAAAATGACCTTGGTAATCGACAGTACACTAAATACGAGCCACATTCTGAGCCACAGGAAACACAAGTTGTCCTGAATTGCTAAAATAGTCTTTTGAGTCACGTTAAATAAAAGAAATTGAGAAGAAGAAGAAGTTTGGTGCCTTTTCAAATCCTCTGTCTTATGAAAAAAACTCTTATTTGAATGATGCATTTTTTGAACAAGTTCAGACCTCAGCCCCACAATAATCGTTTTCCTCACTTTAAAGGTCACTGATTCACAGATGTTACACACACACAAGCAACACACGAAACATACAAATATAACCATGCCACTGTCTCACAGCCGACCATGCTCTCCCTGCTTAACTGTATTGGAACATTCACATTTTGGGAAAGGTGCTTTTCTGACCCCCTTTACTACGGAGCCCATAACGTTCCCCTCTGCCCACACACAGCTGCGTGGCAAGCACCTGTTAGAAGCCTGCAGAGCAACCCTCAGCCTTTTCAACGACAGGAAACTCTCCTCAGACTGTGTGAGTGCGCGCGCGTGTGTGTGTACATACACCACATCAGCACTTCTAGCATTGAGCTAGTTATAATACGAGAAGCGGATGATGACAACGACACACCCAGGCTTCAGTGGTGAAAAACTCACTTATTGCTAAATAGCTCTTTAAAACATAATAAAGAATATCTCTATGGCGGAACTTGAAATCTAATATTGTTGGACACTTGAAGAGACATTTGATATTTCAAGAGGTGAGTACCAATCTTGTCTACTTCTTTAAGTGTTAGAGAAGTTTAGATGTTGAGAAAGAAATAACTGTGACAAAAGTAACACAAACATTATCATTTCCTCAGTATTATCACATGTGCTTTAGTGAATATGCTACAAGAATCAGTGCAATGGTGTCATGTTCTGATCTTCTGACTTTTGTATTAAATATGTGGCAATTTTTAAAATTATGTATAGATAGGAATTATGTCCACGCCCAGACGTAATGGAAAGTTAAATATAATCTATATTTTGTTTCCTTCTACATTTCATAATTTAATGTAAAAGCTTGTAACAACACATGTTCAGATACTGGTTGTGTGATTATCACTGTTGATAAAAATTTGTATTACAAAGAAGACCGCATAAGGACAACAATATGCATTCTCATTTAAATGGAGTATGTCCTGCGTTTTAGTAATACATTTCATAGTTTTCAAATTCAAATAAAACAATAATTTAAGACTAATTTAAGTGTAGATTCATACCTGTGACACTGATTTGTCTATATGTGAGATAATAATTATGGCAAATGGATGTCTGGTCCAAACGTTGTGTAAAGTGTCACACTATAACTGCGATGATGGTGCAGTTAGAGACTAACCTGACATTTTACATAAAAATTGTGTTTTTCATGTTGCTTTTATTATTATTGTTTATGATGTACAGTAAATGCCTTTTGAAACATATATCAATACACAAACCTGACAATGTCAGTAAATAGTGAAAAGTGTTTTACAGACCTAATTTACCCTCTAGTTAAATACCCATAATACTTTTCAAACAATAACAACACAAACATACAGTATTTACAGTATTTATTTTGAAAAGCTTTCAGCTTCAGATCATAATAAGAAGAGGGTAGCCCCTCAGTGGAAAACACTGACTTTGTTTGTATGACTCTATGAGTATGGGCCAGTAGGCGTAGGAGTGCTGATAATTCAAAAACAGCTTCTCCGTGCCCTGGTGAACCTTCTGTGATTCTTTCTTTGGGGTCTCACTACAGCGGTTAGTTGATATTGCCAGGTCAAGGCCACTGCAGATTTTTCTCACGGCTCTGAGACTTTGGGACAGATGACTGCTGCGATTAGCCCACTGACCCTGTTGCATGAGTGGTCCAATGGGAGCCAAGTGAGCTTGAGAAAGCCAGTTCGTACAATGCACCAGTGTAAAGTCCAGTACAGAGCACGTGCAGACACTGGATTATAGAAGATTAGCATTTGTGTAGTGTGATAGAGCCTACTATTCAAGTCTGAATTAGAATTAGAACATGCTAAGATTTCCAGTGCTGAAAGTGGGGCTAACACTTAAATGTTAGTGTCATTGTGATGTGACTTGTGGGACTGAATTTTATTGTTTTATACAGTGTCAAAAGAGTGTCTAAAACAAAGTCTTAGGTTAGAGCCTGAGTCACCACTGAGCCTCCATTTTGAGGCGAGGCCCTCAGTCACATCCGATTAAAGCAGTTTTTGAAAACAAAAACATTTCCGTCTTCTGTTAGCATCTCCAACCTATAAATATTAAAGTTCAGCAATGAAAGAGACTTAAAAAAACAACTTTGTTTCTTTTGTTTTTGATGTACAGCACGATATTGAAACTTTCTTGCATTTATTTCTAGACACTTTGCGACACGTCAATCTACAGTAGAATTCTTGCCAAAGACAAAATACTTTAATTGGAGATTTTTTTCTACTAAAATTAATAACTATTAGTTATTAATGTTTTATGCCCATACGGTGTCTATTCAGAGATATAACGTGAACCTATAAATTGCAGAAAAGATGGGATGTAACTGTAGTTCGGACTATTCAGACAACGACTGGATTGAGAACTTGGATGAAATCTGCGAACACTGTAACTGTCCCATATCGCCTCAGTCATGCAATCCAGTAAGTGCAGCACATATCTATGTAATTCTAATTGGAATTTGGCAGTATGTGTTATTACGTTGTACATTGTAGTGTATGAATGAGTGTCTGTTCATAGTTTGGCATGAGTGGGTTTTGGATTGTGTGGTTGAATGAGAATCACCCCTCAGAGTAACATTTTATGAGCTGACAAAGTAGAAAGTATGTCTGTGTTAATATATTTTAGGAAGAAGTAGGAAGTTTTGTGTATGTAATTTAATGGGAACGTAATTATTTTCCACTGTGTGATTAGACGTCCCATTATATTAGAAATAAAGGAGAAAACCACCTGTATGCACCACAATACATGCTACAGGCTGAATGTGACATATGAGTCTAATCTTCTTTTCCTCTGGACAGTACACAGATCAGTTGATTCCATACCCATCACAGCATTCACCTCCTACATCGCCCTTACCAGGTAATACAAAACAACGTGCTGTTCTGTGTGTGTCTAGGAATACGTGCATAATTACTAATGTCACATTGTTTTAATGTGAACTAAAATTATACATTTTCTTCAGAAGGGAAAAACATAATGGGAAGAGTAAGAGAAGAGAATGAAATAAACTTTATATATAAATGGTAGAAGTTGTAGTAAAATTACAAAATGTAGAAACCATATTGTATAAATAAAGTATAATGCTAAGCATGTATGAAGCGAAATAAGTTAAAGTAAATTTGAAAGTGCACATATTTATTATGTATTTATTTATTTTTATGTATATTTATTTTCTAATTAATTAAATTCTTTTTTGCTTTAGGTCCCAATTAAATTTATGTATGTGTTTGTTTTGCATTGCATTCATTTTTGTATTTACTCTGTTGTTTATCTGTTCTTTGTGAAATTTTCTTTACAAATATCCCATTTCCTTTGAAAAGGCTGTAGTCAGTGTTTGGGTTGGATGTCATACCCTACTGATTAATCTTCCTCAGTTATTCCACGAGTTGAATTTGATCTGGGAGCCACTTATTATTTTGCCTCTTAGACGGCAGCGCTGGACCGTTTTTGTTAGCAGCCAGTGGACCACATTAGATTTCTGTAAATAGAAATAGTATATTTTAGCTTCATGTCATTTAATTACGATTTAGTTGTACTTCTAATACATCAGAAAACCTAGTGACATGATGCTTGTGGGCTTCACAACCCCGCAGCTTACTATTTCGTCTTTCCGTATTTGCAGTATTATATTTCTGTCTTGAAGTAAAGTCAGTTATCTTAGGGACTAACATATGCTTACTTCATATAGGAAACAATTCACAGCAACCAAAAAATCAGTCAAAAACGCACGTAAAAATAAGTCTTTCCTAAAGTCCACTGAGAATTTCTACTTGCCACCCAAGAGAAATCTAGCTTTAGAGAATAACTGGGCTAAAATTCTCACACCTCACACAATATGGCAAGCATAGGTGACTTAACCATTGCCATCAAGCTGTTGGCAGCAACCATTTGACATATACTCAGCACAATAAAAAACATTAACCCTTATTCTATGTCAACAGTCACATTTGTGATTAAATAAAACGTACAATATTTCTCTTGCAGATAATGTTGTGGTGGCCATATACAGCTTTGAACCTGACCGTGAAGGTGACCTGGGCTTTGACAAAGGAGACAAACTCAAGATCCTCAACCAGTAAGATATTGTCAAAACAGAATTATAATACCTCAGCCCTAGACTGAGTGCTCACTTCCCACTCGTCCCTATAATGTTAATTAAGTATATTGTACCAACGTAACCTCCAAGCATAACTTCCAGCTCTGTTAGCTATCATTCACATATCCAAAAATAAATCTGTGTTTTCATGATGGTCTAGTCTAATGCACATATCGCGTATTTACATCGTATCCGGCTTATTTTTTATTTATTCTGTACAGTTTGCTCTCAGTATGTTTCCGTTCTCTCCTTACTGTACTGAGCAAAGGCAAAAATGTAGAAAAAAGTTCAGTCACATGATTAACTTGCGGGTTCTAAAGAGGAAACCCATACTCCTGTAACATGCATAAATGAAATAAAAGTAAATGTCAGGCATACATACTGGCAATACTAATTTAGCAATGAAATGCTTGAATACCAACCTGCTGGAGAAATATATGTGATATGGATAATATGTGCATATTTATATGTAGTTATGACCAGTGTAACTGAGCACACTGAGGTTTATTTGTATTTGTCTTTTCTGTGTGGCAATGAAGAGCAGGGTTTATATTCTATAATTACACACAGATTTACATATATAACATGTATGATTTTCAAAGCTCTAAATCTGAGAGGCAACAATAAAGCAGTAAGGTTAGACTCCCGCATTGTAGGACGATAAATATTTTAACAAAAATAATACAACTGAACATAAAAAAGACATAAATAGTAAAAGTAATACATTTAGATTTTAATTTCTGTATAGAAAAACTGCTTTCTGATGGTGTCTACATTCATCCCAGGAAGTCTAGACTGCTGTGAGGCATCACAGACACATAAATTCACTAATGCTTTTATCACTGTCTCTTTTGACATCCAGGGATGATCCAGAGTGGTATTTTGCAGAGTCTCTCACCACAGGCCAGCAGGGCTACATCCCATTCAACTTTGTTGCTATGACCACTGTGGAGACTGAACCGTACGTCATACAGGAAACACAATGACACTTCTCACAACACTATGTCACTCGCTTCTACACAATCTCATCTCATTTAATGCGTACTCTGACCCTGAGGGAAAGGATGTGGTTAGCTCAAAAACTGAAGCATATTGTGTGCTTGTGCTGCAGGTGGTTCTTTAAGAACATTTCCAGAAACAAAGCCATGAATCTCCTCCTTGCTTCTGGGAATACACAGGGCTCCTTCCTGATTCGAGAGAGTGAGACAACCCCAGGTGAATTGATCTTTTTGTCATCACAGCGCTGTCTCATATCCTGTCTACACAAAATCACAGTTTCTGTTTCACAAGTTGGTTTTTGTATATATGAAAATGTCCTTTCACTATTACATTTGCTTAAACACAAGTTCCATTCTAAACATCAATATCATGGTCACACATGGGTGTAAAAACATAAATCATCATGCTCAAAATGGCTGACATTTAACTCAAAGCATCAGTCATGGCACCAATTTGGCAACTTGTAAACAAACATAGACCAAAAATATGGACACGTAACCAACAGGTAACTTATCTGATTCAATGGCAACTGATGTTTAGATTTGGTAGCCTTAGACAGATCATTATGGGAAATGTAGTTCCAAATGATTCTCCCCCAAATAATGAGACAAAGAATGATAATAGGAGTGATGAAGTTCATTTACATATCAGTATTATTTAATCTGAAAGTGTCTGGGGGTGACACCGTTGTCGTCTGAGGGTAGGACCACAGTGTCAGACAGTGGAAAAGTCCTGGTTTGGGCATTTTAGGTGAAATCTGCTCCCTGACAGTAGATGTGCTTCCAATTTGTTCCAGGGTCATACTCCTTATCAGTCAGAGACTTGGACCACAACACTGGTGAAGGAGTCAAGCACTACAGGATTCGTAACATGGACAATGGTGGCTTCTACATCAATGCTAAGATATCCTTTAACTCCCTGAAGGAGCTTGTCCAGCACCATTCACGTAAGAACAGTTTCTTGAAGGATTATTGGACAATTGAAGAGGATTGTGTAGATAATTTTATATTTGTCTCCCTACTGTTTCACCCAGGTGATGCAGATGGATTGTGCACAAAGCTGATGAAACCATGTCAGTCAAGGGCACCACAAAAACCCTGGTGGCAGGATGAGTGGGAGATTCCCAGAGAGTCCCTGATGCTGGAGAGGAGGCTCGGAGCTGGACAGTTTGGAGAAGTCTGGATGGGTGAGTGACAGATTCAGTAAAGACTGAATATTGGTGTAATATTGATTTTTACATTACATTCAATAAATAAGTGCTGCACATGTATAGACATACAAGTATATAGCATGTACAGCACACAGTTGCTCAGTCAGATGTTGGCTTCACTGTGTGTCTGCCAGATAGCCTACAGCCATGTCTTTTCTGCAGTGTGTGGGGGGTATTAACTATGTTATGTGACATGACTCAAACTACATCAGTCTATCTTTCAGTGCTCGTGGATTGAATGAATTGTCTCTTAAAAATACTTGTATGAATGACTATTGTGATTGTGGAGTATTAAGTTAAACAGGACAAAATGATTTGATCACAAGGGTATCAGCAGAAATAATCTATGCCACAACCCCCTTATTATTCAAATGGATGGAATGTTTCCCCCTCTATTTTTCCATCCTCTTCCATCCAGCACAATTCAACATCCCAAACAAACCACTGCACCAGAGCTAAACACTGCCAACCATGGAGCTTGCTTCCATTTCACATGCACTTTCTATTTACAATATCTTCTTGCATACAGTCTGGTCACTGTGTTTGTTTCTTTATCTTAATCCAAACATTGGTTCAACGACATACCACGCATGAATAATGGGAGTGACTGGCACTGGCTATGAACTTTGTATTGACGTTAGTTTACATGACAATATGTAAAAAAAAAAACATTTAGAACACTGAGAAATGCTTTGAATAGTGAATATAATTTTTATTCCCTTCACTTCACACTTTATGCATGGGGTGTGATGCTCAGTGTGTTATGTTACTGAAGAAGATGATGATAAATGAGAGTGTTGGCATGGGTGTCGGTGTGGGACAGTTGTTAGTTTAGCACATACTTGATCATAACTGTAAGACAGTACTTCATGTTTATCGACGCTACAAGCTGAGACGAAAACTTGAAGAGTGTTTAATGTGTTTCACATTATACGTATAAATGAAATGAAAAATCTCACATTTGAATGGGTTGTCATGACGTTTTAAACAGGCTTTCATGATCCCCAGAGGATGATTCCTACTTACTTTGGTGATCCCACCACCACCATAAGGTTAAGGATTTTTTGTTTCAAACAAAATAACAGAACCACTGGATGTATCGCCTTTCAAATTGGTAGACATGGTCTCCAGAGGATGACTTCTGATTACTTTGTTTAACTTTTACTGTAGCACCATCATCAGTGATTCCCAGACAATGCACAGCACCTTAATCCAAGTTTTTACAATACATTATTGAAAATATTATAAAGTATAGTGTTGAAAAAAAAGTATTACTATATAGTTTAATCTCTTACCCACAAAACTATTCCTGCTACCTCCAATTGTCCTTTTTGTTTAGTATTACTTAGCAAATGTTAAAATGTTAACATGCTAAACATGGTGAACATAGTAAATATACCAAAAAACATCATGTTAGC
>JAUBNQ010000004.1:13942579-13955710 GCA_032353495.1 Ctenopoma kingsleyae | reverse complement strand
CGCCACTTTTGTCTACCTCCTGTACTACCTCTACGAGGGCTATGACTTCCCCTTGCTCATCAAGTGTCAAGAAGAACACAGTGGACTGCTTCATCTCCAGGCCCACTGAGAAAAGAATCTTCACCCTCTTCATGGTGGTCACCAGCCTCGCCTGCATCCTGCTCTCTATTTTTGAAATCCTCTACCTGGTTGGGAAGCGCTGCTGTGAATGTTTCCTTACAGCCCGCCACTCTAAGCGTGTCATAAATGGCACGATGTCCAGCGGAAGCACCCTGATGGAGTCGAACGCTATAAAGATGAAAAGCAAAAACACCCATGAGATGCCTGCTCCCTCATACAGTGTCACCATGTCTTGAGAAACTGAGAATAAAGACAAAGACTATATGAAAAACAAAGACATGAGAGAGGAAAGATGCCTGTCCACATAGGCACTTCCTTAAAAGACATGTCAGCAGACATTTGTATATTCTGAGACTTTACTATGATGTTACTTCTTTACTGTGTCTGTGTTCACAGTGAAAGAAATTCTGGACTACAAGTCTATGCTCCTACAGGCATGTGTCACTGATCTGGAATGTGCTTGATGTTGTGGGTTCGGGTCAGACAATTTTCAGACTTTTTTACAGAAAAAGTTCTATAACTCTTGCAAAAACAAAAAAAATGTAATTTTGCAATTGCAATTGTGTGTGTGAGATGCAGTGTGTCCGTTTTAGCTTTGAGATCAATTGCATGAGTCACTCCATGCTTTGGAGAGAATGTGGTCTACAAACACATGTGGTTTTACTAACGCATGTGGTTTTCTGAGTAAGATTTTCCTTCTGCTCAGGGTCCAAACTAAGAATGTTTACTGGAGACTGTACTGTCTTTTCCTTTCACTCACACACTCTCACATATAATTCTTTGCAAAAACTGTATTTTACATAATTTATGAAACGTTTTGAAAGACTGTGCTGGTGTGTGTGTGTGTGCGTGTGAAACAGTTTTTGTTTGTCATTCGTCTACAGAGAGCAGTGAACTCTACGAGCAGTCTTGTAAACACCGTTGTTAATACTATCAGGGTTTGTATATGTCACAGAACCGAGGTGCAGCATGGCTACGTAGTTATTTTTCAATAAAGATCATTTTTTGAAAAGGTTTTGTTCTCATAATTGACTGAACCCTTTTATAAAACTTGCTGCCACTTCCTGCTGCTGTAAGCTCTACAGTTACACAGCATGTGAGAGTCTTATGAAATGCACTAAAGGACAGTATAAACCAGCCATGTCTTTATAGAAAAGCTTTGTTGATTTAGCATGAGGGCATTGTGATTGGACTTTATTTCTTCAGCACAGAACACCCTGTTGCTATGAGAAGCCCTCTCATTGTTTGGGTTGATTGGTACTTTGAAATGGGCAGAGGAGGAGTCTCCGCTCCTCGGTTTGATTCATCCTGCTGATGAGTGGAACCACCCAGTGCAGGAATTTCTACGTCTGTGCAGGCTCTGAACTCTGAATGGCTGATTCCAGTATTTACACTGCAGTGTGCCCATGAGGGGTAGTATAGTGAGAGGGGGAAAAAAATCACATTTTCTCACATATAGTTTCTCCCCATGTGGATATTTTCAGTTTTATCTTGGCTAGCACCTCAGGACAGAGAAGATGAATACTATTTTTTAGTGCCTCTTTCCACAAACACGCAGGATCTACAGGCACCACTGTTTCCACAGGCATCCTCATTAACATCTCATTTCAGGGGACAGTACCTCCACTGATAAGAAGAAAGGCTTTTTAATTGTCATACTAACTAAATGTTTTCAGGAAAGACAAGTTGCTCCTGTAACTGACTTATTCGCCTGAAGTGTAGTGGTGGGTGGTAGAAGGAATGTCAAACCCTGAGCAGGAAAAAAAAGCAAAAATACCTGAATGATAAGATACAGCAAGGAGCAAAAAGAACAACATGTTTTTAGGGTGATTTTATGCAAGTCACTCACGTATCACTTCGACTGGCCTATGCCCAGTGGAAACAGGATCTAATCAATCATCAGTGTTTATGAGATATTAGTTTACGTTATTGGCTCTGAAAATATCAGCAGGTTTCAGTATGTGGAGTTGTGTTAGTTTGTCTGTAATCTGTTTGTCCAGTCTGACTGGGTGGTTCTCTAAATGAACCAACAATCACCCTCATGATGAGACCCTCCCCAGTTATCTGAGGTATTATCTTTCTTCCTCTGCCTTGGCACATTTCCTTCCTGTAACAGTGCCCACACTGTAGAGATGTGTTTATCCTGTTGTGGTGCTCTGTGTTGTTGAGACTTGTGTAAGTCGAGTCATGGGGTACATTCCTCCAGGTGTGTTGCAAACTGTCTGTACCTGTTCCTCATTGGAGCCTTAAAGTTAGACCTGTCCAGGTTACGTATGCTACATTACAACAGGTGTTCTGTCACACTCCTGGGTGACAATGCATGAACGTCTTAGAAATATTTTTTCCGCTTCCCTGTTTTAGAAATCTGGGGCTTGAAATAAACCCAATAACAAATTGTAGTAACTATACTGTTTGTACTAAACAATAGAAAAAAGAACTTGACTTGAGAGTAATGTAATGTATGAACAAGTCTTTTATACTTTTATGTTATGTAAACACAGATTTCAACAGCTTTGCACGCAGGGACTGTTCTGCAAGATCTGACATGTTCTGCCACTTCTATTGCTTCTACCTCAACAAATAGAGGGATGGTCAAAAACTGAAGCTCGTGATCTGACAATGAGTATAATGTCAAAAAGTGCTGAAAGTTCATGAACTGTGCCATTGTTAACCGAGTAGAGATTAGTTTTAAAAAGAATGAAGGAAACACAACACACATTGTTGGTACTTGTGGGTGTAGCATGACGAAGTTGGAAAAATTGTATTGTGCAGGAAATGAATGAAAGAGGAACAATGAAACAGAATATTCTTCCCATAACATGATATTTCCTGTACCTTTCCCCCCCATACCACCTCACGGCGTGTCACTCACTCAGGAGATCATACAAAATATGTTGCTTAGCAGTCACCATACTCTAGAAAACAAAAAGAGGCTCATGATTGCACAACAGTATGAACGTACGAATTCACCTTAGGGTGTGTCTTTTTGGGTGTACCCTGTGATGAAGGAAGAGACATAAAGACATTCCTGTTCCTAAAACCATGGCATATAAAAACAGTGAAGCTGAGACTATGGCCCCTAGAGTAATCTTTTAGACGTGATTGTACATGTGTAGACCAATCTCCAAGTGGTACTGAGAATACCTGGAAACCTGCTTTCTGTGAACTATACAAAGGTATTTCATCTGCGACCTAACATCTGCGTGCGAATAGCATAAAAAAAAAAAAACAGGCACGCAGGAGAGGGCGGGATGAAAAGAGAGGAAAAAGAACCTCTGGAGAACTTTCTTCTTTAACCCCACCCACGGGCTCCTTTCTCAACGCTGCGCCCCTATACCTGTCTCGGATCAGCAAATCTGTGCGTCAAGGGAGAGAACTGATATTGAAGCAACGAAAATCCCACTGGAAATGTGTTTACTCAAGCCACCGATGGTGAAGTGATTCTTTTTGGTAAGCGGAAAACAAACACTAAGGAACTTTTAATATGTCTAACAGTTACGCTTCGCGAATCGATAACTTCGCGTTTCAGCCATTTGAAAGTGAGTGTTTTCAAATGTGTTTATTCACTAGCTTTTATTACAGCTGCGTATGAGTTTATAATTTATGTGTTTATTTAGTGGTCGGGGCAGAGGGCTCGTGTATGTAGACAGTCAAAACGTGCCACGAAATATGGCCAAATTACGCATGTGCGTAAAATGCCATACAGCTGATTACTAACAATGTTTACTTAGGTTTTGTAAAAAATAAATATTTGCATTGAAGTTTTAAAGCAGACACACTGCCTCTTCTCAGTACCCTGTAGGTGTGTTAATAACGTTGGTCTAACTCGTTTCCTTTATGAACAGTTTGTTTCCAGGCCTGCTCACGCTGTGTGTCACTGTTACTGTTTGTTTCTGGTGGGGCTGATAAATGAGGTGTTTAGGAAATGTTTTTACAGTAAATCACCTTTGAGCATATGCTATGATTTGAAACGTCAGGACAATAGGTTGGTAGTTATTAAAGCCACTTGGAGTAATTAAGACACCACTACAATAGAGTGAAAGCAGAAAATTCAGCAGACAATAAAAACGTGTTCACCCATTTTTCACTCTGCCACATCCAGGTCTGAAGATAAATCACTACCACCAGGTAAAGAATTGCAGACAGGAGCTATTTGACTTCCAGCCAAGGACATGGATTGGAAGACCTTCCAAGCCCTCCTCAGTGGGGTGAACAAATACTCGACAGCATTTGGGCGGATATGGCTGTCTGTGGTGTTTGTCTTCAGGGTGATGGTGTATGTAGTGGCAGCAGAGCGAGTGTGGGGTGATGAGCAGAAGGACTTTGATTGCAACACCAAGCAGCCTGGCTGCGCCAACGTCTGCTACGACCACTTCTTCCCCATCTCCCACATCCGCCTGTGGGCCCTGCAGCTCATCTTTGTCACCTGCCCATCCTTCATGGTGGTCATGCACGTGGCGTACCGTGATGACCGCGAGCGCAAGTACAGGGTGAAGCACGGTGAAACTGCCAAGCTGTACAGCAACACAGGCCAGAAACATGGCGGTTTATGGTGGACCTACCTGATCAGCCTCTTTGTCAAGACAGGCATTGAGGTCGCTTTCCTCTACATCCTACACCTAATCTATGACAGCTTCTACCTGCCAAGAGTGGTCAAGTGTGAGGTGTCACCTTGCCCAAATATAGTTGATTGCTACATTGGCCACCCCACTGAGAAGAAAGTCTTCACCTACTTCATGGTTGGAGCCTCAGCCCTTTGCGTCGTCCTAAACATCTGCGAGATTATTTATCTCATCGCCAAGCGCTTTGCACGGTTCGCAAACAAGATCAGGAAGCGCAATCGCCACATACCCGTGCATCATGACGACTACAGCGACGACCCCTTTAACAACCGCAGCCACCCAATGTCGAAGTTTGAACTGAAGGAAAGGCCTCCATCTTTCAAGACTGCAAACAAGCAAACTTTTCTCGGGCCACCCACACTGAAAATGGAAGAGAAGATACGTGCTTCTGCTCCTAATCTGTCCATGATGGCTTCATGATGGAAAACAAAGCCAGAATCTAGATCAGCAATACTTTAGGGTATAACCCAATAACAGACCTCAGAAAACAGACTCAGAACTGTGAGCCAAACTACAGTGTGTGTGCAGGACTGTGGAAGTTGAGTCATCAGTACTGGAGTCATCCTGTGGGCCACTGTGGCCACATCTAAGACTATTTTAGAGTGCATGAACTTTTCCGTTGAACGTTTCCAAGTCAGCATTAACAATATTTACAAATCAGCTAGAGCCTAAGTGATTTGGTAATAAAATGTGAGTTTCCTTTTTGAATACAATAGCTAAATGGCTTGTTCTGTTAGAGGTACAACCCCTCTAATATAACATTCAAGTGTGCTTTAGCTATCTTTTTTATGATTGTAGTTTTGACATGGGAGGGAAAGGAAATGCGCACAGGGAGACAGGACACAACTAGAAACAAGTAGAAGTGTTCACCCCTCCCTATCAGTTTCTACAGTTTTATTAGGTTGCTTTTTATCACTGTGTGTTACATGCAAATTTCAAGTCATCTCTTATAAACTGAAACCAATATATGTACATAATTTTGCTACCCTGATGATCCAAAGTCATTCAAGAATTGTAAAGCATTCTGATTGGGAGTGTGGCGCTCCTTAAGTCATTACTTGAAAATGTGCAATCTGACCTAATATGACCTTTGTTGTTGCCATTTAGTTTCTTGTAATGTCCATTACAGCGGCATTAAAGCCTCTCCAGGCGTACTGTATGCTTGCTATCAGGTTGATGCTGCACAGCCGCATGTTGTACATAGACTGCCTGAGTTTTGACGTGCGTGTACACAACCTCACCTCATCCAGGACCACTGTTGATTTAAATGAGGCGAGAGGAATGCTGATGTTTAACTCTGTGTTGGCAGAGCTGGAGCAAAGTGGAGGAGGTGGGGCGACAATCGAACAAAAGGATGCATCGATTAACTGTTTAATTGTCTAATTGTCCGTTATAGGCATGAGATGGAAAAGTATTTTCTGCACTTGTGAATATTTTATTATTTTTATAAATATAAATAAAATAAAATATTGATTATGTGTATCTGCTTGTTGTTCTGTTTATACTGATACGTTATGTACATTTTCCGTCTACACTGTGGTTTCCATTTGATGGAGATTTATACCCACTTCAGTAAATAATTTATGACACATTAAAAACAACTGTTAGCTTTTTGAAATTAAAACTAAACAGACCATCTAAAGATAGTACATTTTTATTGTTTAAGCAGTTGAATTTTTCCATTACTACTGACCTGACTCATACAGTAAAAATTATTAGCCCCCTTTATGAACTCAAACAAAAACCTTTTCCATGGAAATGACCATAAATAAAAGTGTTTATAGTTTAATTGCTTTCTAAAGAACAAAGACAAAACATCCACTGAGTTTAAGATATTTTTCTGATGCTCTGAATTGAAACAAGAAAAAACAAAATAATGAAGCCAAAATTATTTATTTAAAATTATTAGTCATGTGATTTTTTAAAGGTTTTTAAAATTTTACTTCAAAACCACACCTGAGCATTCCTGGTAAGAAGTAATTTCATCATGCCACAACATAAAGAAATCAGTGTGAAACTCAGAAATAAGATAGTGGATGCTCATCTTAAGGGTAAAGGCTATACTGCCATTTCTGGACTTGATATTAGAAGGGAGACTTTTGTGAGGGTTCTTCATCATGGTTAGTTTTGAGGTCATTGGCTCACACGGTGGCACACCAAAGTCAGACTGAAGTTTGCCCATGAACATCTGAAACATGATGAGTTTAGGTAGTCAGTCCTTTTTTCCTGATGAGATCAACCTTGAACTGTCTAGGGACACGTTTGGCACAGGAAGGGAGAGGACTTCAACCCTAACCCACGGTTAAACATGGTGGTGGGAGGATAATGCTGTGGAGCAGTTTTGCTGCTTCAGGCACAGGGCACCTCGTTAGGGAGCATGGGATCATGAAGAAAAAAAGATTATGTTGACATTTTTGAAGGAGGTAAAGACATCTGCTGCCAGTCTAACTTTAGGTCACCGCTGTGTCTTCCAGCAAGACAATAACCCAAAGCAAACATCCAACTTGGCCCAAACCATTTGAAGGACACCAGATGTCAGTCCTATTGAGAATCTGTGGCAGGAGCTCATGATTACCGTACGTACATGCTTGAAAAACCTTGCAATTTGAAGCAATTAAACTGTGAACATCTTTGGTTATGTCTGGACTGAAGTCCAGTGGCCATGACTCAACTTCCAGATAAATTTACCTGGATGACTGAGAATCTTCACAGACATCTTTGTTTATGGTCATATCCATGGAAATGTTAAGGGTTTTGTTTGATTTGATAAAGGGGGCAAATACTTTTGACTGTAACTGTACCTATATTTTTCAGTCACCAACCTTGAATGCCAATTAGCATCTTATCATTTTAATGAGCAGTGAATCACCATGACAAGACATTTTGGTTTCTCTGACACAGATGGATGCTTCCACATGTTAAAAATCTGATTTTCAGTTTGCCACACCTGTGAGAAACCTGACCGTCAGGTCTGACAGGCAAAGACTCATTTGCTTTATTCTTAACCATTTACGCAACAAACCTTATATGGTTAATAGTGTTGACAAGATAAAGGTGGGTGTTACACATGCAATGTTCAAGCAATCTTCATCAAGTAGTCATTTATGTTGCCTAAACTACATTTCAGACATTATAAAGCTGAAAGGTGAAGACTGTGGATTTATGATAGTGTTTAGTGTTTATTTTTACACAATCAAATGTACATGATGAAAATAAAGAGAGGAATTTTAAATAAAATACGTAAACACATTAAAGTAAAACTAGGTATGCTACATATGTAAAAGAAAAATAATAATAAATTAAAATCAGCTCTTCCACATTTTTTCAAAAGGCAGCACAATCCCCAATACATAAGAACTGTTTCCACAGATGCTCCCTACAGTAATTTGAAGAAACACATCACCGCATTCAAAAGATGATCAAATATGAAAACTATACTTCTGTCTTTGCTGACATCAACAGTTGGTTCATCTCACATCTCTAGAACATCAGCGACATACTAGGACATGGTTGATTCATTATTAAAAATAAAGTGTGTAAATCATTTTGGCTCACCCACTGCCCAGAACGTAATATCAGAACAGCATTAACGCAGACAGCTGCAGTTTTGTATGATCTGTATAATTAGACTGACTTTACATAAGGCACTATTCCAGCTATTGAATTATATATTTATAACAAAGCATGGGGTCAGTACCATCCAAATAATAAAGTAATATTCTCATACTAAGAGATGACAAATCAGACTTAAGTTAAAACAATTCAGGCTGAACATACAGAGAACAGTGGCTCAGGATTACATGTCTCTGCTGTAACATCCAGAATGTGAAAGAACCTGCAGTTTGTCTCTTGACTAGAGTTTGCATGTGGCCTGCGCCACTTTGGAGTTGGTCTTTCTGTTAAGGGTTCGACAGATGAAAGCTCCAGCGTCCATCAGTTTTGAGAGGTCCACTCCCTGAGATGAGGAAAGAAAATCAGAGGATCAAACATTTCCTGAGGAAGTTCTCACTGAACACGATAATTAGCAGTTAGCACAAACTAAAATACGCTAGGCTTGTTCTACTTGTCTGGCCGGGGGCAGGAAGAAATTCTAAACTAGAGAAACAAGCAAGTAAACAACAACACATTATGGCACAATAAACATATTTACATACACAATAAAAGGTTTTTCAGTTTAAGAATCTAGATAATGAGCAATAACAGTAGGAGATCTGTATCCACAATTCAATTTTGTCATTTGAATTGTTTGTGTATTTAATACATGAAAAAATTCATCTTCTAAGAAAGAACTAAATATGTACGAAGCTTGTTAAATTAACTAAACAAAAGAACAATAAGTCATTTTCTTTTCTTTTTACAAACATAAACACAAAATGAGATGCAACATCTGTGATCTCTACTATATCGGACTAGCCAAAGAGAAACATGAAGTGTGACTTCTCACCGTTTCTATCCCAAGTCCATGCAGCATATAGACTACATCTTCAGTGGCAACATTCCCAGACGCTCCGTGGGCATAGGGACAGCCGCCCAGTCCAGCTACTGAAGAATCTACCACACTGATTCCCATCTGTAAAACAACGTTCACCTTAAAACTATGAAAGTTTACACTGCATTCAGCTAGTTTTCAAAATCACAACCAAATCTTACCTGTAAGGCTACAAGGATGTTAGCCAGGGCCTGGCCGTAGGTATCATGGCAGTGCACTGCCAAAGCACTGACGGGCACCTCTCTGCTCACTGCCTCCAGCATTTCAGTCATGCTACCTGGAGTCCCCACTCCGATTGTGTCACCCAGGGAGATCTCATAGCATCCCATGGAGTAGAGACGCTTTGCTACCTGTCAGGCAGAAGCAAAGTGGTTTTATTATTTTGTAGGTTTGTCAAGAAAGTATAAGTGTAAAACTTTTTTTTTCATTTTGCCAGTAGAACTCACATGTGCAACTTTTGCAGGTGCAACCTTGCCTTCATACGGACATCCAAGAACACATGACACATAACTGTGGTGACGAGAAACACAGATGAGACTCATGCCAGTATCAAACTGAAATAGCAATGATTTAAAGGTCTGCTGACAGTTAAGAGCAAGCCAGTATTCTCACCCTCTAACTGGCACGCCAGCCGCTTTAGCTGCTTTCATAACCTCGTCAAAACGTTGTAAACTCTCGTCTACTGAGCAGTTTATGTTCTTCTTACTAAACAGCTCAGATGCAGCACCAAATATGGCGACCTCTGAAGCTCCAGCCTGCACCTGCAGTGAGTAAGAACAAGGAAAGTGCATTCTGATGAACATTTAGAATGAATGTGAGACAGACACATCACCTATAGTATAACATGTTGAATATACAGTTTTTGGAAAAGTGCGATATGATGCTTGACACTGACAGCAGCCTGGAAACCCTTAAGGTTTGGGGTAAGGACTGGATAGGACACTCCTGGTTTCCTACAGATCCCCCTCATTACTTCCACCTGGTCTGCCATCTGACATACAGGGAAAAAAAACAGAAACCAGTTATCTCTGTATGACAAAAGCCACCTCCACTCCTGTAGTTTCTGTACTCCCCTCTTGTGAGTGTGTCAACACTGAGCACATGAACTGCTCTAAGGGAACAAGCTCACCTGTGGAACCCATTTTGGTGACACGAAACTGGTGGCCTCAATGACTGGGAGCCCCGATTCTGACAACATGTTAATCAAATGAATTTTCGTCTCTGCGGACACTAAAGTCTGAGAATGGAAACGGAAAAAACAACAAGGTGAGGAGCAGTCACAAACAATGAGATCACTGAGATTCTTCCTGGTTTCACAACACAAAAGGCGTGTACCCGCACAACCTCAACAGTAAACCTCTTCTGAGTAGTGTTAACATTAAACTGACACATTTACTGAGAGTCAACGAAATAAGCAGCTATTATGGAGATAAAAGTTACCTTCTCATTCTGGAGACCATCTCTGGGTCCCACCTCCACTATTTTCACCTTTTCTGGAAGAGCTTGTCCTGCTCTGACGCCAGTCTACACAAACAGATTCGTTACAAATGTTAGGTTACATTAAATATTAGCGTTAAATTACAAATATTTTCCTGCTAAACATGACTAATAGCCAACTAACGTGATAGCTATCTAGGATTCATAGCTTAACTGTATGGGATGATAAGAGCCGTCCGTCCGGCCTGCTGCTTAAACATGAACAGTACAACCTTCTTGAAGCTAAAAGTACAACAAACGTACTGCTTTGACCTTTGCTGCGGAGCTGAACGTCAGGTACTGCTGACCCATTGCTGAGCTTAAACTGCTTCTGTTGACAAGCCTCAGTACGGCCGCCATGATGGTCCAGCCGCCGCCTGACGTAACTTCTTCCTCGGGAGCAGAGTCCGCACAGCTGCTGACAAAAACAGCGCAACACCGCCATCTACCGGCGGAAATGTGGACTGAGAAATTATACAGGACTACAGAGTCACTGATTGTCTACGGGCTGTTTGTGGTTGGAGTTTGGGGTGTGTTTGGGTGTAATGTAATGTCATAACTTCACCTGGATGACCGAGAATGTTCACAGACTATATGAAAAGTGTTACACTTCCGTATGTTAAAATATCTGTCTGCATATGTCTAAAAACCCCTCTACATGACATACAGCAGTGTGAAAAAGTGTTTACCCCCTTCCTGATGTTTTACTTTTTTGCATATTTGTCACACTTAAGATTCAGATCATCAAACAACCCAAATAACCCAAGTAAACATAAAATACAGTTTTATGTGATGATTTTATTTATTAAGGGAAAAAAAACTATACAAACCTACACAGCCCTATGTGAAAAAGTAATTGCCCCCTAAACCTAATAACTGTAACAAGGGCCTCCCTTGACGGCAACAACTGCAATCAAGCGTTTGCAATAACTGGCAATGAGTCTCTCACATCGCTGTGGAGAAATTTTGGTCCACTCTTCTTTGCAGAACTATTTTAATTCAGTCACATTGTAGGGTTTCTGTGCATGAACCATCTTTTTAAGGTCATGTCACAGCATCTCAGTTGGATTCAAGCCTGGACTAGGCCACTCCAAAACCTTCATTTTGTATTTTTTTAAGACATTCAGAGGTGGACTTGCTGGTGTGTTTTGGATCATTGTCCTGCTGCAGAACCCAAGTACTCTTTCTACTTCACAATTTTTTGGTAGACAACAGAATTCATGGTTCCATCAATCACAGCAAGTTGTCCAGGTCCCGAATCTGCAAAGCAGCACCAGACCATCACACTACCACCACCATGCTTGATGAAATGCTGTGGTAGTTTTACGCCAGATGTAACGGGATGCACACCTTTCAAAAAGTTGAACTTTTTTTTTTGTCAGTTCACAAAACATGTTTCCAAAAGTCTTGGGGATCATCCAGATGTTTTTTGGCAGAAGTGAGATGAGCCTTTATGTTTTTCTTAGTCAGCAGTGGTTTTTGCCTTGGAACTCTGCCATGGATGCCATTTTTGCCCATTGAGTCACGAACACTAACCTCAGCTGAGGCAAGTGAGGCCAGCAGTTCTTTAGATGTAATTCTGGGTTCTTTTGTGACCTCTTGGATGAGTCCTTGCTGTGCGTCCTTGCAAAATTCAGAGGAAAGTTTGACACTATTCATCTAATGCACATTTACTCTACAAATTCCAAGCATAGGACTAAATTGGTGAAATTGCGCTTTAAAATATTAATCAGAATAAAATGTCCATTAACATGTTGATTTGGTGTACCCAAAAAGACTGCACGCTATAATGTGACAATTTAGCATCATGCCTCTAGAAGCTTGAATTAATCCAAACCACAGACAGATGTTATGTTGTCGTATTTTGAATGCAGTGGCTTCAACATTGCCCTTGTTTATGATGAGGATGAAACAGTCAGGCAGAGAAATGTATAAAAGTATCTTTAATGTGTAAAAAAAAAACAAAAAAACAAATAAATTATAATTTGTTTTATAGCATAGTGCATATCATAATCAAACATAATGATTAAAAATCATTCCAATAGTGAGACACTGAAAAAAAAAACCTCTCAGAGAGGGAAAATAGCAGTCATCATTCTGTCCTTGTCATTTGTTTTGCTTAAATGCCACTTCTTATCAGAGTAGAGTCCAACATTTGTTAACAACATCAGTTTCTTTATATAACTATAACTGGAAACCAAGGACACACTGAATATGCATGCTTTGGATACTGCATATCTTTATCAAGTTTAACAAAAAGCATTCCATTTGGTCACAAAGATCAACAATCTCTTTGAAAGGAAAGATCAAGTAGTTGCATTTGACTAATAGACAGTTATATATATCATGAATGTGCGTATTTACATCAGTGGGTCACACATTTTATGCATAAATTCTCTTGGCGCATGGCTTTAACACACACAC
>JAUBNQ010000004.1:13901365-13941365 GCA_032353495.1 Ctenopoma kingsleyae | reverse complement strand
CCAGACTGGGATCTGGAGTTGTCTCTGGTCCAGAGTGCAGGTGGTGGGCTGACAGAGCAGGGGCCTTGCTGCTGCTGCTCCGAGTTTTCTTCTCCTGCTCCACTGGTGAAGCTGCACGTCTCAGACATGCTGAGGCAACGGTCGCTGTCTTCATCTTTCATACTGATGTCCAAGGAGGATTTGATGAAGTTCTTGCAGTAGTTGATGACATTGTTCATCTGCAGGTAGCTGGCTGCAGACATCACCTCAATCACATTATGACTGGAAAGATCCAGCTGGCCAGAGTAGATGAAATCCAGGATGACAGTGAAAGTTTCTGGGCTGAAGACATCGAAGGTGGCGTTGACCGAGTCGGACAGCCCGTTGGGCCCCTGGGACAGCAGCATGCGGAAGTAGCCACTGCTGGCAAACAAGACGTTGCGATGAGCCCTGAAGAGCTGGCCCTCCACCAGCACGCTGCAGTCACAGAAGAGCTCCTGGCGACGCTGCTGGTTGAGCTGCTTCAGAAGGTTGCTTTGGTGAGCCACTGTGATGTCAGCAGCGTTGAACCATCTCTGAGGCTGCCTGCGAGAGACAACATGACAACACCCTCACTGTTGACACAGTGTGGACTGAGTTCTGCAAGAAAATAACAAATCACAGAGGCCTCGCAAACTGCAAATTTGACTTTTACTTTGATTTTCATCTGTATGTGTGAGCTTTTAGATTTGTGTGTCAGCTTGCATGTGTGGTTTGCTTTCTGCGTGTGACATAATTATATAATTCATGTGACATCTATAAGTATCAGCTTTCTTTGGTAAATGATTATACTACAGAGCCCAAATATTAACTTCAGGTCACATTACAAACACAGCAGCGACACCCTATTGATGCAGCTGTCAATTATCCCTTGTCTTTGTCCTTGCACTGGACCAGCTCCGCAGATGACCCGCCCACAGTTCATCATTCTGCACTGTTATTGGCCGGACGCGCCTTCAATTACAATCTTCTTTTAATGGGCTACACCCGACTCCAGTCAGAGAGCATCGGGTGACAAAATCCAGTAATCACACCTGAATGAAGCTGCAGCGTACATAAGACCTCTGGTGTTGAAACACATCATAGTACTGAGAAGAGAAACTAACACAGAGGCTGATCATTAGAATCTGAGAAAAAAAAGGAGAAAGAAATCTGCCGCAGCCTCATTTGCAGAATACTTCTTGTGTAGTAACCTATTTAGCCATCATCACGTAGCTGGACTCTGAATGACACGCGTTTGTCAAGGATTATGCGATGCTCTCTGATAGACTCTGCAGCGCCCGATTACCCACGGTGCAACGCCCGTCCGTGCCGCTCTAAAGTGCTCCTCATGTCACACCAAACCAAGTCTCACATCTTTACGGATTCATTCTCCGTTATTTCAGACATCGACCGACCTACAAAACGACATGAGAGTGCTGCAGTCCTGCGAGAGAAAAGCGGGCAGCGGCGCACCAGAGCAGCCCAGTCTGTCCTGGAGCGACGCCCACTTCAGGCTTCAGCCAGCACACAAAAGAAAAAACACACACAAACCTCCTGCAACTGATCACGCTGCGAGCTGTGAAAGAAATATATCCACACAGCAAATCCACCTGAGAATAAGACGCGCTAATACGCCCGTTTTCATCCTCAAGACCACCCCCACCTCTCCGCGGAGGTCCGGAGCGCAGCGAGCAGCGGGGAGGATTTGCCTGCTGCCCAAACCCAGCGACGCTTTCTCAGGCGTGAGGTGTCGGCAGGACCCGCTTACGCCCCACACCGTGAAACCCCTGACAAAATCCATCGATACTTACTGGTGACTGGATTCACCCGGCGCCCGATAGAGTCTACTCGCCCCCAAGTCTGCCACCATTTCCATTTTTAATTTCTTTTGCCTTTTTTTTTTTCTCGTCCAGGGTCCACAGTGAGGCACTTCCTGCTCAGCCCTAAAGACCGAAACCCGGTTAGAGAGACTGGAGCACTGTGCTGACGTGGGTGTTTATTAACTGGGTGCCCGAGGGTTCAAGGAGCCGTTTAAAGCCCCAGTGTCCCGTTTAAACGCACTGTACTAAGATCATATTAATTACTACAACACAGGTACATCTGTATTATTAATACAATATTTGTGAGGGATTTATAGTCTGTGATACTCAAATTCTATTGATCATGTTTGTATGTTGACTGTATTTCTAAAGAAACTAAATGTTAATGTCTAAATGTTCCCGTTGCTTAATAGTATATTATAATAACTTCACCATATTTGCAGGTGAATATGTTTTAGTACCATATTCTTAATTTTTGGGTCACTAAAGCATTTAATTTCATAACGCCAAGACCACTATAACACTCAACAATCTCTTGAAGTAATTTTACAATAAATAGAAAACAGCCCAGTTTCATACTGGATTGGAAATTTAGGCTTTTCAGTAAGAAAATTAATTTATTTTTCCATAGTTATGGTTTACAGATCAATACATTAATAGAGAAAATACCCATTGTTAAATCTGACATTATGACACAATTATTAGAAAAAAAAGCTAAGCATTAATAATGAAAGAACAGAAAATGAAACATGACAAAATACAAAGTGTGCAGCTTCTCTTGAGGTCTTGTCATGTGTTTATGCAGGAATGAGGAAGTTGATGGTTTGCTTTGGCCACATCATTAGATGAAGATTTAAACAATATTAAACAATAAGCTGGAGTTGCATCAAGAGGCTGCGCCATTGGAAAATCCAGTGGGGTTCATTGACTGCCAGCGCCACAAGTCCTCACCTATATGGAAAAAAATAAAATAAAATCAGGTCATTATGGAAGAATATTTCAACAAATTCATATGAAATGAAACAATAAATTATTCAGTGTGTGGCTGTGCTTACACATTCTTTCCAGGTCAAATTCAGCTTTCCAGCCTAGCTCCTTCTCAGCCAGTCGAGGGTCAGCGTAGCAGGATGCTATGTCTCCTCCTCTGCGTGGAGCAATTTTGTATGAAATCTATAGAGAGGATACATTTAGCAAAGATTTAATTAACAAAAATGAGAGTAAGTGGAACCCTAAGTGAATCAGAAACCAGCTTTTAGAGTAAATGTCAGCTTGCCCTTTCGCAGGATAACATGCCATAGTTCAGGCACTACACCAATTCACATCAATTATGCCCAAAACATGCAATACAAACCCTGATCCTGCAATTTACGTCAGAGAGCAAAGCACTCCTCTATCACTCACCTCTCTGCCTGATGCCTTCTCCATGGCCTTTACCATCTGCAGCACAGAGTAGCCTCTGCCTGTTCCTAGGTTGTAAACCTACAGACACAAACACAGTAATGCACAAATGCCAAAGCTCTAATAAATACCTCAAGTATGTACAAATTGACAAAAAATTACTGAAAATGTGTTTTCAATTGTTTTTGTTTTTCCTCAAATGTACCTTGCACCCGCAGTCATACTTCAGCTTCTTCAGAGCTGCTATGTGTCCCTTTGCCAGATCTACTACATGAATATAATCTCTCACACCTTGAAAAGAGAGGAAAAATACTTTCTTACATGGTTGTGAAGTTAAATAAAAAATTCTCATAACAGTTTACTTGCTACTAAAGGTTGCCTGCACAAAATATTATTCTACTTTTTATCACAATTAAATCTCAGCAATGTAATTAATATACCTGTGCCGTCAACTGTGTCGTAGTCATTCCCAAATACACTGAGGCACTTTCTTCTCCCAATGGCCACCTATACCAAAGATAAATCAAGATATGCAAACAATGTGAAATAACCCAGTGGCCTCTCTGATGTAGCTGTGTATTTGGCACAGATTTCATGTACCTGGGCAACATATGGCAGCAGGTTGTTGGGGATACCCTGAGGGTCCTCTCCAATCAGGCCAGAGGAATGAGCTCCAATTGGGTTGAAATAACGCAGCAGAACTGCATTCCAGTCCTGTTTAGACAGAAACAACAATTAGACTCTTTGAATATACTCACTGGCCACTTAAATAGGTACACCTGCATATGTGAATGCATTCCAACTTCATGATTAGTACCTTCTCTGCCTTACAATGGTCCTTGATCATCTCCTCGATGAAGAATTTGGTCTTGCCGTAGGGGTTGGTGCAACCACCCACGGGGTGTTGCTCATCAATGGGCAGATGCTGAGGGTCTCCATACACTGTGGCTGAGCTGCTGAAGACCAGATTGTGAACCCTGTGAGCCTGCATCACCTGAGATACATGCAGATGCACACAAACACGGCACACACGTACAGTCAACAACCGGTGGGATCACAGTCTACACACGCACATACAGTACACTAGGAGTAAGTAAAAAGGATGAGTAAAAGTTATGAAGGGTGCAGTGTTAGAATTTACAAACGTAGTATCAAATGAACACACACTGTCATGCACTCAGCAAGGAGAATGATTGATTGATTGGTGCAAGTAATGGCCAGTTAGGAGTGAAGCGCAGAGTTAGAGGACAAACTGTTAGCTGACAAAAGACAAAACTGACCTCAAGCAGGTTCATGGAAGCAGTGAGGTTGACTCTGTAGTAGCGTAACGGCTGCTCCACAGACTCCCCGACAGCTTTCAGTCCAGCAAAGTGCATCACAGCACTGAATGAATGCTGCAATACACATATAAAAATAAGCATGTTTGATGGCGTCAGCCTTAGTTTCCAGAACTAATCTGCATAAATTACAGCATTACGTAAGTCACACTTCATTATCAATGCTATGGTGGGTGCAGGGCCATTCTTTGCTATAAACAATCAGACCTAAGAGCTAAGAATGGAATTATTGGATTAATTGTTTCAGCTGTAATATTAACATATTAACCTTTGTGATAACTTTCTAACCTTTTTGAAGATTTTTTCCAAGCCAGGTCGGTCCAGAAGGTCTAGTTCATGAAACTCGATGCTGGTGTCCAGAAGCTTCTCTATTCTACGTATGCTCTCTGGCACATTCCCATCTCCTCCGTCCACAGCAGGATGTAGAGAAAACACACACACACACACACACACACACACACACAGTAATACTAAATATAACAATCGCTGTACTAGTTATTCATTAGTCTGTGCTTCCAGTAAGGGAGCTTACCTCTTACAGCATTACTGAAGTCATCCACTACCACTGGCTGGTATCCTGCTTCAACGAGCTCCACCACACAGTGACTCCCAATGTAGCCTGCTCCACCTGTGACCAGCACCTTTTCTGCCATTGTCTGTACCTGTCACATACAAAATGCATAACACAAGAATCAACCCAAAATCACGTTGTGTTTATTCTATTACAGCGCACAAGCTGAGGTTGCTGATTTGACCAGAAAGCCACACGACAGGACATCCAGGAAACCAGGATATCCTTTTATCCTTTAGGCATACCTGAATGGCTCATTGGGCCATGTTACAGATATGTGACACACCCGTATTGTCACACGTCAGCAGGACCAAGCCTTAACTTGTCTAACCACATGAAACAATTATAGTGATAAATATTACACCAGCAAGTGCTCATTTATATTGTTGTAAGCCACTGTTACACACACTTGTCATTACTCCTGGCTTTTCAAACTAAATATGAGGCTGGTTACTTGTGCAATGCATATGAAAAAGTTGTTATTCAATCCCAATAACACTTCTGCCATGAACACATCATGAGCTGGTATTAAATGTTGCATGGTAATAAGAGTTTACCATATATAGCCTACAAGTAACTACATGCCCATCAGGGGTTAACTAACACTCTTCTTATCCATTCCATTACACCATTATAGTTTGTTACTGAACTTTGGAAACCAGACTATTCAAATAAATTACCCAATGCATATACTGTGGCTAACGTTAGCCAATTTAAAAAACAAAAACAAAAAATAATTCAGTATATATGCTATTATGATATATTTTATTATTGTGACGACGCAGCCACTGCAACTTTGTCTGTTTCAGGCCATATAACCTAAACTTACAAGTTCTCTAACTATGTGGTGTCAACTACAAAATGACACTATACACAGAGTATAACTGAGAATATGTGTAAAAATACTTACTAAATCTCCCGATAATAGTGCAAAGAGTAGTATCCGACAGAGTCGCTTGGTAAATCTGGTCAGGAGAAACAGGAAAGGTGAATTTGAAGACACAATGAGGGTTTGATTCTCAGTTCATTCAGTGAAGTTTTCCCTTCTCTCCTTTTTACGTCTCTTTACTTCCTGTAAAACGTGGAGCAACGTTAAGTTCACAATAAAAGCGTGGCTTCCTGTATAAAGTCCTTCAAAATAAAAGCACACACATTCCCACAACGGCACCACACAATATTGGCTTGAAATTATATCCAAGTCTATTGATAAAAGACTAATACGACACTCAGCATGATTCCACAGCAACTCGTAAAATTGCGTTAATCTTGGCATAAGTCATTTTTCTGTTTTTATTTTGACGTATAAAACGGAAGCACATTGTATGTCATCGCTACCTTCACTGTCCTTTAAAGGCAGTGTGTGTTACGTGAGCGCCTCACATGCTATGACGTTTTTAATGAAGCCGCACCTTTGGCCATTCACACAGGGAGCTGATTGTGATGAGCGTTCACCTATGTCTACAGTCACCGGGTGGCAAAGGAGACGTGCCACGTCACTTAGCAGAGAAACTGGAGTTTTATGCACCAGTGTTACTGCAGTTTAGTTAGACTAACGACAGATACACTACAGTAACATACACATACATACACTACAAATATGGATCCAGCATACTCAAATCAAAACAATCTACCAGCATTTTATATGAAAATCTTTAGGCAATATTGGCTGCAGTAGGAAACGGTTTAGAAGTCATAAACTATAGTCAATGTAGGAATAGACTTAATTTCCTCTCAATGAACACTCACAGCCCTTACATCTAATTATGAGAAACAGTAACCTCATACCTACATCGACGTGATTTAAAGTTTTTCTCCATTTCAAATTACTAGCTGCACTTCATATTTCCCATTTATAAACAAATACTCATGCTCCACCACCAGTTAACATCAAAAATCTGAATTAGATTCCAAATTGATGTATTTGTGAAATGTAAAGAATAGTGACAATAGTAAAATTTAAGAATATAAATATTTCTAATAATACTAAATAAGTAATAATTTAATAATAACAAACAGAATAGTGAATTAAGACAGAGATATAAGAAAATCAAAATATATCTAAAATTGCAGAAATTTCACACTAATCCTCTTGACGAGAGAATCAATTTAAGATCCCTCTAGGCTTGATAATGCATGGCAGGTATTGGGATCATGCAGGTCATACATACAGTACCGTTGTTGTTTTCCCAAAAAGTTTGCATGAGGAGCAGTATTCTTATATATATATGTCCTATCCCATTATTGACTCCCGTATGGCAGTCCTGGCCCTGCCCAGAGACACTGGTACATAAAGAAAGGCAGCAGACTTGCGAGGAAACAAAGATGAGAAGAGATGGATACCCGAGAGATGAAGTTTGCTCGCTTCATTCACTGCAAATGCTACGTCTTTGCTAGAAAGAACACAGAGCTGATGAAGAAATCTCAAGGAGGAAAACAACATGGCAAAATAATTTTGTGGTAATAATCACAAGAAACAATCCAGCCATTCAGAAGGGAACAGGAGAGAGGGGACACAAGGAAACATTTAAAACTCAGAGGAGGAACAACGTGACTGTTTGATAGAGAACAGCAGGATCCTCGGACCGCCTCTCGTATAAACTGGCTTCATTTTATAAACATTTTACAGTTCCATTTTGAGTCAGCTGTTTTGTTACTTTTTCTGACTTTCTTTGCTGAGGCAGGTCAGTAACATGGCTCAGCTTTGCTTGTGTGTCTGTATATGCATGATTATATGGCTGCACAGTTCTCTCGGGTGTCCACCCCAGCATTACAGGTGGCTCTGGCTGTGAGAGGAGGGCTAGGGCTGCAAGAAGGCCTGGAATTCAACCAGCTCCTCTGCCCCCCAGTGTCCAGCAACTGCCTTATTTTATAGCCTCTGTGGAGAGGGCCTAGCGTGCCAGAAGGATAAATCAAAGAGGGAGCACAGGATTTAGCCAAAGCCAGGATAAGGGATCTGTGTGTGGCTCAGTTGCATGTACAGCAGTGTTAGTATGGAACAACTTTAGGAGTCCTAGTATTGAACCTTGGGTTCTCTTTTACTTTATCTGCAGCGCCACTTATCCTTTGAGGCCCCATCTACATGACACTGTTTGTGAAGTCTCTGCCCATTTAATCCTGAACTGGAGGAAGATGGTAGTGACAGGATGATTCTTACATTTCTGTCCTGGTTTGTTCAGAGATTCACTGAATTATTGAAATGTCCTATTGAGTATTTTCCCAGTTGTCTAAATGGGTGAGGTGGGATTAAAGGGGCTTTCCACTGAATTTGCACATGAAGTTAAGTTCATTTGTCATCAGGGTAATTTGTAGTTTGTGAATACAGCAGTGTAATGTCTTCTGTGTATTTTAGGGAGCTTAAGAGAAACCATTTTAAGACTAAACTCTAACTGTAGAATGCAGCGTTTTTTAAATCTGATCTGAATATTACATAGTAATTGAAGATATTGTCACAATATACTAGAAAAGATTCCAATGGCATCACAAGGCAAAAGATTCTGTGATATGTTACAAAAGTGTTAGAAATGTTAGAAAGTCCTTCTACTTTACTCTACAAAGACTTTCCCTTTTAAAACCCACACTGCAATGTGTTATTGTGCCATTATTTACTTGAATAGACATACACTGCCAGAAAGAACAAATAAAAATTGACAATAATACAAAAGAAAGTAGTCTGTATTGATGCTACACAATCAATAATGATTATTATTACTAAATAGCTTTCTTCTACACTGTAATAAAAAAAAGTTGTAAAATACAGTAAATCATCCACCCCTCCATCCATTTTCCTAACCGCTTGTCCTCGTAAGGGTTGCGGGGGGTACTGGAGCCAATCCCAGCAGTCATCGGGCGAGAGGCGGGGCACAGGGTACACCCTGGACAGGTCGCCACACAGAGACAAACAACCATGCACACTCACATTCACACCTACAGTCACCAATTAACCTAACATGCATGTCTTTGGATGGTGGGAGGAAGCCGGAGTACCTGGAGAGACACGGGAAGAACATGCAAACATGGTGTGCGATACCGCAAGCCGTAAATACAGGGCCAGTATCAACGATACCGATGCTAATCCGATACTATTATCTTATAAAGACAGCCTGCTGGAAAATGCACCCCCCCCGTCGCATAAAAGTAAAGTAAAAATGTTTAAATCGCTTTAAAAATGTTCAAATTATTGTAAGAACACAACCAAACTCACAAAACATGAATAAACAAAAACACCTGTAAATTAACATCCGGATCCAGGACACCTCTCTTGAAACTAGAGACAATTACAATGGCTGCTACAAATTCATTATTTCTTTAGGACGTTTGCTGTGCATGACGGAGATGCAGGAGGCCCGAGTCACACACCAAAGTCCCCCATCTATCACCGTAAAATGACGACATGATGACACGACGCTCCTCTTTCTCTGTGCCATCATTCAGTCCGCATGTGTCTGCTCAGCGCCGCTGTGTTGATGTGAGAGGAGCAGTGTTTGTACCGGGAAGTTTAATTTCTGATGGAACAGTCGCACTGAAAGTAAAAGAGAGAAAGTATCGATATCATCATGCTAGTATCGATCCGATAAAAATACCAACAACCGATATCGATACTTTGGATCGATCCGCCCACCACTAGTTAATAATTTTGACCAAAAACAAGTGCATATCTCTACATTAGCCACAGTGTACTATAATTTTTTAGAAGCCATACCTTTAAATTATGTAAATGAAACTTTATTTTTAAGTGTTTCCTTGCTTTTTTACACTTTGGAAATGTTTTTATTATGGTGCACAACTGTAATTCTACCAACAATAGACTGTAAAATCACAGTCAACGTCACAGTAAGCTATAGAAAAGTCACTGGACTTACCGTAAAATAACATGGTATTATACTGTAATTTAACAGTAACTGTTTGGCAACTTTGCTGCCATACTTTTTAGTTTTTTTATGATTTTTTTTCCAGTGTACCACACACACTGCTGACTGCAGTCTATTGCATACATGTCTTACAATTAAATTAATCTGTGAAGGGTTATCTGATAAAGTTTAATCTTAGTCTTTTTTTGTTTTTTTAGGCTAGGCCCCCAGTGATACAGTGTTTCTCCCTGGCTGCAGATACATAACCTCCATAACACAGGGGTCTATGCTTGCATCTCTCACAGTGCACTGGGAGAAACATGTATCAGCACAGCTCTCAGTAGTGAGACCGGCGAGTCTCTCAGCATCATACAGCTCCTAAAGCTGCTTACTGGAACAGCAAGATCATTATTTTTGATAACAGATTCTCACTTAAAAACATTTTTTAAATCTACTCTCCAGTGAAGAGAGAGGACATTGTTGATCCAATACAGATCCAAGTCCACCCAGAAAAAAACGGACTACAGTACATTTGTTCACTGAGTGATGGATGGAGCGAAAGAGGGTGTGACCATCCACTGGGTCTCGGTCTGATTCGTTTCATCTCTCTCCACCTGAGTGCTAGTTAATCCTCCCCTCATCCTCAGACTCCCAGCTGGATACACCGGCTCCTCCTGAATGGCAAGCTGCATTAGCGCCAAAGAACTTTCCCCTGCTGTCTGTTAGTCAAAGCTGATTGGAGATTACAGGCCTGTGGCGAAAACATAACCTTCCATCTCATCTCAAATCACTCTCCACCTCTTTCCCTCCTATAGCTCTCCTTCTTCTCTTCATTTCTTTATCTTCTTAATCCCAACTCTCCTGCTTTTCAATGTCACCAACTATCGCTTACCACTACATTTTTACTCCTATGCAATGATCTTTTTGACAGCTGAATGACAAGAAAGATGAAGAGGAGGAAGGAGATGAGGGGGAAAAAAAAGCTTCCCCTCCTGAGTGGAGCCAGAATTATGTCATGCGGGCATTTGTCCTCCTGGTGTGGAGGCTTCCCTTCCTCTGCTAATTACCTTGTACAAACTCGAATCTGATATGGCGGATATGAGGCCCAAATACAATTATTGTGGGATAACAAAGAGATATTGAGATTCAGGGAATGAGGGAGAGACGGCAAGTGAGATAGAAGGAAAGGCACGTGCATGACCACGCATGCACACACAACTACAATAACATGCATGCACACACGCGCACATACCCACCCACACACACAAATACAACCACTTGTCCTTCCCCTCCATTCCCTCAGATAGGCTAATGTTATTACTGGGGTAATTATCCTCATTAGTGCCAGCAGCTGTAGAGAGCCCATTGCTTGCTGTTCAAACTCCACCCCAAACCTTTCTGTCTTCACATCCCTCTTTGTATTCTCTAGATCTTATTTACTTTGTCTCCATTCTTTGCATGCTAGGTCGAGGCAGTTGTAAAAATAGAGACCATCAGCTATCTAATAAGACAGTTACCCCTGTTTTCTGACCTGTTAAAGTGCATTTTGAAGATTTGTATTGCTGTGCAACACTGATCTAGCATCTGAAAGCACCTGAAAGCTGATTAATATGCAAACATAGGAAAATAATTATAAAATGGGTCAATACTACCAGTTTATAATCTCCTAAGACGAGGAAACAAAATTGTCATTTTGATGGAAATTGCAACAATATAGTTTTTCCAATGTTTATCCTTTAAACAATTGAACACAAGATGGCACTGTTTAGTCAAGCATTTCCACAGTCTCTGGTAACTGAGCTTTTACTGCTTGGTATATTATAACATTGCTCTATTCCATCATCTGTTCTGTGTTTTCCTTATTTACATTTCCCCAAAAAGCTATTCAGCACAAAAGAAAATGTTGTTGCCCTTTCTCTTTGACACTTTCACACTATGAAAATCTGACAATAATAATGTTTGCAGGACTAGAGGTATTGCCTGTTTATTTGCTTCATGTTTATGTGAAAACACCCTTAAAAATGATTCCCCTCATGCTTTTTAACTTCTCGCTCTGTTTGCACCTTTACACACATATTATGAGATCAACAACCGAAACAGACGGCTTTACACACAGCGTCCCCCCCGCTCTGTGAAATTGCCTTGTGTTTTATTGCCAGGGGTGGTGTTGACAGTAGGTAACCTGTATACGGCTAAGCCCTGCATCAGGCGCTAAATGTCATGCATAGCCTATTTTTATTGGCTGATATAGCCTGTTGTGCCCTTCTCCTTTTCCTGGAAGCCATTGTTAAAGAGCTGGTTGTTAATGCTGCTGACCAGATGGGCTCTTCTCCCTGCAGGTCTGACTGAGGGTGTTTACCATGCACTGGGCTGTGGATAACAGGTGAGACTGCTGCCGGCTTGTCAACCAATCAGAGTGCAGCAGATGTCTGGCCTCTGCCTGTAAACCTTTATTTGGCATTTGGAGCTCTATGGGAGTGGGTTTCATAATAACACTGAATCAAAGTGAATTCTGGTTTATATGTTTTTTACATGCAGTGGTCATGCAAGCGGTGACAATAAGCCACCTACATATTCAGCCCACTGCTATCAAGCTTCAGTGACCTCATATACTGAATAATTTATTGCAGTGAGAAACTTTGGTAAATAAAGCTCAAGTATCCTTTGTGTATGCAATACTTCAGATGATAAACCACAAAACCATTTAATTTTCACTCCATAAAGTTCAGACATCATATCCAAAAATGTTCCGCTGTCCCTCGTGTGACAAAATGCTTCCAGCATTAGCTGGACAAACAATGAAATTCCTTTCCCTTTCCATTGCAGGGCAGCTTGAATTACTGCAATTTCGTATCATGGCAACAGCAGAGGTAAGGCCGAGCCTGGATTGTTGAGGAGTAGTTTTTTAAAGCTTTGAATCAATCCACCTTAATGGATGACCTGTGTCTAACATGCACGTATGGATTAGTTTGCCTGGAGCACCTGTCCCTGTTCTGTCAACAGCAGATCAGGTTACTGGCTACACATTCACATGACTGACAACTTCCTGTGATTGACATTGCATCAGCCTTGCATGAAGAATTATGAAAGTTGCAGTAATCATTTAGGGGACAAACAGGTGATCTTAAAATACTCTGGATACATATGTAAATTACGAGGGGAAAAATCCCTTTAGGTCAAGATGATATAAAGTAAACAACGAATAACACAGTGATTATATTTCCACAAACAGTTCTGATTAATGTCCATCTTCTGATTTCGAGATCTTATCCTAATGAGACCTCTCTGGTTGATTATGGAGTTAAGCTGCAGGAGTGGTCCAGTGAAGCGAGGCTGAGGCTAGACTTAAAATCTGTCCAAGGGCAACTTGTATCTAACACCAGACTGTAATGGGGAGACAAAGCACTGTCAAGAATGGGAAGAATAGTCTCTCTAAACTTTGCTCCTGAGTATTGGGATTTAAAGATTAGTCTTTATAAGATTATATTATAAATAAAAGCAAATTTTCTTTGATATCCAGTGAGATAGTGTGTATTATGCATATTTGGAGTCTTGTGATATTTAGAAGAGAACAGGGAAATTAGTGCAGCTGATGGGTTATCAAGCATATCTAAGTTTTTATTCTCCTAATCAGAGTGGAGTTCCTCAGAGCACGATATGGGGAAAATCCCTTTAGATTCAGGGTAGTTTCATTCAGCATTAAAATCTGAGGAATCATGTTTAGCCAGGTTTGCTGTAAACTCACGTGTAACCCTCACATATGGTTGTAGACTTATGGCGCGGTCTACACTGCTACTCTGTATTTGCTGTCATCTCTATTATCTTCCTGATGATGAAACGATTAGCTAGCAACTGTTACGCTAACCACAAAGCTGGACGGATGATGGATGGGCAAAGTGATAGACTCAGGCGGTTGGTTGGGGGGCTTTGTCTTGGATCTCTGATACCTTCTCTCTTGTGATCTATCCAACCCCCAAATCCACCCTAGTTACCCCCACCAGCTGCCTCTGACCTCTCATCATAGCTCTGCCTCTGCTTGCCATGTGCTAGGAGTCAAAAGGTTCCCACCTATCGCTCATCAGAATGGAACCCCACCATCTCCTGCTCTGTGTACTAAATCACAATCAATCGCTTGGCAGACAGAGATGGATTGGGACATCCACGACCCCGTACCTTTCAATGAGGCCCCCCACCCTCCAAAGGGCTGCTGTCACTGACAAATAATAGAGGTGATTCTAGGAGGAGTGAACAGGTCAAGTCTGTCGCCCCTGGAAGGAAGTTATCACAAAGCAATGGAGGGAAATTCTTTTCTATTTGGGAACAAAAGTCACAACGAGTCTTACAAAAGGACGTGTGGTAGATGCTTTGATGCTATAAAAATTACTTTTTAATAAAATCTAAATCTAGCTAAATGTAATTCTGTGCACATTTTTGAGCCACAATATTCTTAAGACTAACTAGTGAGTCTGATGTTTGTCATACACGTTCCATGTTTCATTAGGGTTTATGCCCTAATCAAAAACCCCTTTCCCACAAAATGGTTCATTATTAGATATTTATAGAAAATTAAGTCTTCACAACTTAAATGTTTATTTACTTTTAGGTGACCCAAGTTGATTGTGCTCTTTTTTACTTAGACATACAGTATCTCTTACACTGTAACCATCTGTGTCTCATTAGCATGCACATTTCAATATTAGATACATGCATGAATCAAATTATGCTCCAACGCCTCAGTTAGATGTCTGTTAAGTGTCAGTATGGCTCAAGCTAACCATTAGCTCGCCAATTAGGTAAACCTATAACATTAACTGTCAACTGAAAAAGCTCTTTTTATGCTAATTCTAATACAGTATGTAGGCCATTACATATTTTTATTTCAGACTTACATAATGTAATTCTGTAATTCCTACTGTAGCTAACATTTTCTGTATTGGTAAGCATATGAAGCTGGATGCTACAGTATGTGAGTAATTATGTTGCTCAGTCTCATTAAAATAGGGCGTATCGAGCTAGTGCTTCTTAAACATATATACCTAATGCTATTATGACAGCCACAATGAAACCTAATGAACTAATCAACCCTTTAAAATTATACACTGATCTGTTTAGATGTTGGCTACCATATATGTACCAACATTTAGAAGGAGTGTTTTAGAGGAGAAGAAAACCTATATAATGTATGTATCACTGAAACTGTGATACAGTACATGCACATTATAGTGGACTATTGCACATTTGACTTCTTTATGTACAATCAATAAGCTGCCTTTCTCCTCTTTTTTTTGACAGTCTCACAGCGCTGATTCTGCATCACATTATCGTGTGCATTTGAAGAGTTGCTGTCTAGTGCTTCCTGATTTACTTCACAACAGACTGAGTGATTGCATCATTCACATGAGCATTGACAACAAATATCATTCAGACATGCAAAAGTCTTCATGATGCCATAACACGATGATTGGGAGTGAAAGATCTTATTCTGTATTCACTGCCAAGGACTCAAAGGAGTATCATTCACATGTAGATGTGCCCTTCTGGAAGTGCCTCAGCTATACAATTTCCATTTAGATAAGGTGTATACACAAATAAAGAAAGGACATTGGGTTCTTCATTTGATTAACTAATCATAGTCTTTGTAATTCCACTTGGAGACCTTGAAGGGCAGTGCCGGGCTGTGCACCCTGATTAGCCTATGCATGATTGCTGCTGCTATGGCACAAATCAGTTCAAGTAACTCAGCTCCATACACTACACAGTTGCTGTGATTAAACAGGCGATTAAGACATAGAGAGTTTCTGTCTATTTAATCCCTTGTCCCGTTGTCTAAGTAGATAGTCACAGTATAGTCCCTGATCAACAATAACTGGACACCACCAGAATTGAAGTGGGATGTGATTAGGGTCTTTAAATGTCCCTGGAGTGTGGATGCAGGTTGTCTGTCTGCTTGAATTTAAAGGTACATTCTGTCCTTATTGCCTGTTGCTGGAGCAGGGAATCCATTATTTGATGCTCAAGCCAAAAAGAAGGAAACACACATGTACACACACACACTCACACACACACACACACACACACACACACACACACACACAGCCTCAAGCTAGTAATATCTTTAAGTGAAAATGGAATAATCTACATTTGTGGCACAAAACATGCCAAGTGAGGAAGATTCTGGGTCACGGCATGTTGACAAACCAAACAAAACACTCCTCAACCTAACAACTCAAGCCTCAAATCTCAAACCCTCTTCCCACTACTCTGCTACCCCTCTTGATGCAGTGCAGTGGAGTCTGTGTATCATCTGAAGGCTGTACAGAAACTCTACAGCCCCTCTCCATGACTGATCTCTTTTGATAGAGCTCATTATGCAAACTGCTCCCAACTCCCGCCGCATAATTAGTGCTTAATTAATTTGAGTGAAATCTTTCATCTGTCTGTGTCCGGCCAGCTCCTTCCTTCCATTTACAACATGATATTAATTTCTGAGGGGGGAATGGTAGCCCAGCTGATGAAAAGGCTGATATAATTAATCAAGTACTGTATCTTTTTCCTTCATTTTTTGCAGGAATAATAATAAGTGTGATGAGCAGTGTCTGATTAACCCTATTATGCTCCCTAATTAGGATGATCATTTAATAATCAAGGAAGCAGCACAATTATAAGAGAATGCAAATTATGCCATCTAATGAAGAGTGTGCCAATTCTGGGAATTCTTTGTTTGGAAAATGTGGCATTCAAAAATCAAAGGTCAAGAAAAAGTTATTTGCCTCGTGTACGTTATGTTAAGGATATACTTACGTACTTGAGCCCTAAATTTTACAAATGCTTTATACATTTCTTAGGCAATTTTCTATGGAGAACAGGACAACAGAGGAAAAATGGCTCAAATATGAAATAGCATATAGTATATTAGTCACTAAGAAAAAAGTCTGAACTGAAAGTGAAAGTGCTCTTTTTGATGGAATAAATGAAAGAGGATTTAAATACATTAAACAAAACATTAGGAATACTATAAAAATAGTATCAGCAGTATGTTACCTGAATTGTATTTTAGGGAAACATTACCATTCATCTGAGAGCACAAGTGAGATAAACTGCAGGCACCAAAATGGTCCCAGCTTTTATTTCCCATTGGCCCTGTGCATTTTATAGACCACGAGACACAGCTGCCACTGTAAAGTCAAGGGCAGAAGTTCAGTACCATGGACAGCAACCAGTTTCCTCTGGTGAGATAACAGTCAGTGGACAAATCTACTGCTTAACATATAACACTGTGAATATTAATTCCTAGATACATTACAGTTATGTATTCAACATTTTAATGTATTTATCGCTTGACGCTCTAAGAAGTACAATCAGTGTGTTGCTCCAGATGTCAATATATAAAGGATATGGCCCATTAGGGTCGCCAGAGTCCATCTTTCATGCGCCTAAATGATACAGCTCCTGTCTACGCTTTCATCAAGATAATGGTGACCTCATATATAGAGTCTATGAGCAATGGCCCTGATTTCATTTTTTCTCGGAGTCATTATAAATATCATTACAGTCTCAAAGGAGCCAGTGAGCAACAGAGGATGGTCATTTTTTTGTTGTCTACTTGTGTGAGAAGCGTTTTGACTACTAAGCCAAATGCCTGTCACTAAGATCCTTTATATGCTGGCTGCTCTTGCTAGTGTGTGTGCCCCCTCTATGTCTTTGTATTTGTGAGGTGTGTGTGTGAGTGTGTGTATGTACATGAATGTACCTCAATTTACTCCTCTTCACCCCCATAGTGCAGCTGTGCCTCAGAGAACTCTTATGAAGTAATTGAATGAGCCGGGGCAGGGGGAAACCTGTGGCAGCGAATGTGGAGCCCGCTGGCCTTATTATCTGTAATACGGCAGCCGCTCTGCCTGCGCTTTCTCATCTGCTCATGAATACAGAAATAAATGCGATGGACGTCAGAGGTGAACACAGAGGGGAGAAACAGGCCACAGCCCGTTTTAATCAGCTTCCAGATAGAACAATCACTTTATCCACCTCCGCAGCTCAGAGGTGAATTAGTGTTTAACATTCCAGGGCATGCTTTCTGACAGGGGACTCCGCCCAAAACAACCAATGGACTGAAGAGATTATTGAGAGACACTCTGATGTTTTTGATGAGTAAATTAGAGCTAAACATGCCCCTGGGACTCCAGCAACTGATATGCCTGATACGCAGGAAGGCCTTTTAATAAGAGGCTCTTTACAAGAAAAGAAAATGTAGTGTTGTCCCTTTGAAGCCTTTGTTCATACGCCTGTGCACACAACATTAGATTTAGCTGCCTTTGGTTTTCCTTGAAGTCCTACATAATTTTTGCAATTGTTAATAATACATTTCATACTTATTTTGCAGTAGATTTGATCACAGTCACAATATGCATTGAAGCATATAGTATACATGGCAAAAAAGGCTTCATTGGCCAGCTTCACTGAACTTTATCAGAAATCCCAGAAAAACCCACAAACATCTGTCCTTGATGTCAGAGTGATCAGCATCATTGTCAAAAGCACAGATGACATCAGGGACATTCACAGTCAACACCGAGGTCCATTAGTCTAAAGCTCAGAGCTATACCACTTTACAGGGCTTTTCACAGTAACCTGGTCTCGTGGGCATCCTTCTGAAGTACACTTTAAAGTCTAGACAGTGACCTCTGTACTGCTCTCATGGCCAAACAGGCAATTTCCCCATTGATTTTCTGGGTGCTACAGTCTGACTTATTTTCTAGAAGATTGGTACAAACCGTTTACTATTGTTGCTCTTTACAGGTGCAGTTTGTCTGCTGTTTACATGTTGACTTCTCTGGGATGGGAACAGATGGTTTTCCAGTTCTTCTGTGAGAAAACAGTCATTAGGAATCAAGAATGTGTGACCCAAACAGTGGCACGAAGTTGACTCTGGTGAAACTGTCAGAAGGATCTTGCCACAAACAACAGTCGAACAAACATCTTATCTGGAATCAATACACATCCAATATCCAAAAGAAGCACATACTGGATACTAAAGTTATAGCTGCCTCTCAAATATAATTGAGGGAAACTACAGCTCACTTGATAGAACAGACTGTCCATAAATTGTAGGGTTGGTGGTTCGATCCCCATGTCCTCAACAACTATTTCCTCATGGGATCAATAAAGTATAAAAAAAAGAAGCTTTGAACAAGCGCAAGAATTTACTGCATGCTTTCATCATTTGCCTTCTAATAGAAAAGTCTATCAAATACGTGTGGTAAAATGTATTATGTGAGCTACATGACTCCTGGTTCCTCCAGGCTACATGTCGAGGTGTCCTGGGACAAAACACCGAAATCCCATAGTAGTGCCATCATCTACTGCAGCTGTTCAAACAACAATTTCCCCAAGGGGATCAATAAAGGATGTCATTGTTATTATTGAAATGCATTTTAAGACTCAGCAGCTGACAGAAGCTCAGCTGAAGCATTACACAAACTGACTTTCAATATTAACCAATATGGCAGAAAACTGAAACCACAATATAAAGTGAAAAACCTCCTGACCCTTTGTTCATATTTCTCATACTTCCTGTAACTAAGGTAAAACTATAACTATTTCTGTATATGATAGGAAACTGTACTAAAATACAATCTTAGTCATGAAAGACCTTGGACAGGTCTTTTAGTTAATTTTACAGAGAAAGCCACAAATATCCACATTGGAGAAAAAGTCATAGGCTATATATGACACTAACAAATGAACTGATTCATTTAGACATTACGTACACTAACACAAAGGTAGATTAAGGAACACAAAAAAACTGAACTATAGTTATGTTGAGCTGTTTCCCTTTGTAGAAGTAGTTTACATTTATTTCAAATCCAATTAGAACTATATTTAAAAACCAATCACTTCATTAAACTCCGGCACTTTTGTTCTATTGTGTCATTGTTCACTTGTTGGTGCCTGCATGCTCTCAGTTGTGGGGACAAAGGCTGAAGCTAAGGCTGTGCTGCGTCCACAGCCAGCCTGATTAAATCTGGGTCCCTCGCTGGCTCTCTCCATGGTGCTGAAAGAGCCTCTATCAGATTACAACCAGCCAGAATAGGACCTCAGCTAATCCATAACAATAATTGATTGACAATGCACTGAAGGTGGCCATGTAGTGAGCACCAATTACAGTCATGTCTTATTGCACTTCCAAATTGGCTCAGGTTGGTGCAGCACATGGAGCCAATCTTTCATCTGGGAAGCAGAGGAGCCTTCTCTATGTCTATAGTGAGAAATAGGGGTAATCTAATCTTTGTAATAATAACCAAACTGCCCCACAGCTTCCTTTGTAATGGTAGTTAATGTATGACAGAAACATCATGGTGAGATACTCTACCCTCAGAGAAATCAGAGCGCAATGCTTTAGTCACTGCAGGTAAACTTTGTCCTCAGCATTAATTCTTCATCCTGTAGGTGGTGTAGTGATGTAGGAACTCAGCTCTGAAGCCAGGAACTCACAAAAACAATGTTCACTTCAAAATTATGGTTCTACAATTTAGGAACTATCAGATCTGTAACAGCTTTAAAGTGACTATTTACAGCGGGCTGGACAAATATAGCCCTATTGTAAAAAAACAACAACAACAACAAACAAAACAAACAAAAAACATACATCAAGTCTCATATTTTAAACTGTTCATATATCATATAAGCTGAGAAATTGCACCGGCAGCATCGCATCAGGGCAAGACTGAAAAGAACATTTAAAATGCTGTAGCACGCCATAGGGTTTGGGAGTATGTAGCTGAGCCTGCGTTGCAGCAGCTGCAGCTGTATGCTAATGAGGCGCCTATCCTTACCGTCCAGGCAGGGCAGCACGCGCCACTGAGCAAACAAGCGCATGCGTCGGTGTAGTCAGGGCCAGCGTGCAGGCCCACGCGCCCCACAGAAATTATCACGGGGAAAGAGGAACTCGTTAAAATGCCATCAAAGCCCGCAGTGGCGACAAAACGACTAAAAGATGTCAAGACTGAGAGAACAACAAGTGACAGAGCACAAGAGTCAAACAAGATGCGACACGAGCACAAAGAATGAGCGGTGAAAATATGTATTTTCGCGCAAATTTAATTTAGGCTTCTGTAGGCAAAGCAGGAGAAACAAAACAAGACAAAAACGTCGCTAAAGTCTTTTTTTTTTTTTAAACTGTGTGTTAACTTACAGTCACTCAATTAAAACATTAAACCCTTTCTTTTACTTTTTAACCTCTATCTGAATATCAGTCCAAAACTTTCTATTTCTTTAGGCTGAGGTTGAGCGAATCAGTCATTTAGTTCTCTCCAATCAAAATAACGGTGTAGTGTGAGGCAGGTGAGGAGGCACCAGGACACAGAGGCCTATTGAAAGGAGGACTAGGCCTGCGGCTCAGCTCCGATTGTGTAATTATTTGACTTGGTCATACTGCAGCTTTATGCAAATGAGGGGAACAATGAACGACGATGGAGATTAATTCCTCCCTGGTCTGCCGACTGAAAGGAAAAAGAATGCACTCTCTGCCAAGCGGCGTCTTACACCCTACATTTAGCCTTTATAACGAAAAAAGCAGACAAACTGCACGCATTGGAAGTAATGCACAGAAACATATATGGAAGTAAAGAAAATATATGCTGGAAAAAGTTCTTCGTTAGGCAGAGGAAAGGCTGTAAAGTTTGAAGAGTTTTAAGAATGTATGAAGATTTAACAGATCATCTTAACGTGTTTGAAATATTTCATCCAACACAATGCAAATTTAAATGTTGACACGTGCAAACATTATGGGGTATATTTCAGCAGAACAGACTTACGTTCAACAATTAACACGTGGAGCACATCTCTGTGGTCAACGGCGTTTTCAGAATGGATCTAAAAACAACAACAGCATGCAGGTTTTAGCTTTGGGTATCTGTGCAGCACTTTGCAACACAAGCCTCAGAGCTGCGGCCTTCTTTGTCTGGAGCACTGATTCCGCCCAGCACGCGTCTTGCTGTGGGCCAGATTGGCCGTGAGTCCCGTTTCACAGTTAAGAGGTCAATTTGCCTTTCAAACGAAAAAAAAAAAAAAAGACAGGGATATCCAGGCAGACGTGGCTATTGTGCACAAAGACCAGAGGGCCTTCTTATTACTTATGTATGCAGCGAGATGTCTGATTTATATGTCGAGTTAAACTACCCAGACAGACACGTGCCGTAAAATAAAGAAACACTCCCTTCATACTGTTTATTTAAGACATAATGAAATAAAAGTCCATAAAACTGGCTTCTTTAGCTTGTTGATAAAGGCCTGTAGTGTGCGTAAAGGTCGTGCGTAAAAGGTGATGGAGTATGGATAGAAGAAATACACAGCCTGGAGAGACTCTGAACAGCAGACGTGGTTTTACAGTTTTGGTTATTAGGTGAATTCCCTCTTTGAACAACATCACAGTAGAACAAGAACCAAACAGGGCGTTTGGTTGTATGTAACCAAGCTCGTCTCATCCTCGTCTTAATTCTGAATTGTGATGATTATGGCAGTGACGGACATTTCCTTTTGGCAGCTTCGGGGCCCCCAGAGGAGAGCCACAAAGCCGTGGCACGTGTGCATTTGTATAGGGGCCTATCAGACCGTAAAAAAGAGGAGGGTCCCGGCGTGTGCCTCTGTCGGGGAGGGGCTAAGCGCACACATTAATGTAATAAACCGCCAGTACATCTGCTAAGCTATCTGCACATCCTCCAACGAAATCCACCAAACCCAGGCTCAGAGCCCTCCCACAATCAAATCCACTGGGATCTTGGTTTCATCCCATTGGTCGGGGATGCTGCAACGGGGGGGCGAGAACAATAGCATCATTCCTGCATAAAAAGAGTGGAGCTATGCCTTGGAGACGAAAACATTTCAGCAACAGAAGGATCGATATACTGGGGAGATAAAGTCCCATAAGCTTCTAGCGTTGCCATATTTTTAACAAACCTGGATACTCGAGACTTCACCCACCTCCCCGAAGTGCCTTTCTGCTGTTACCTGCCAAAATGCCCAAAGGATTCTTGGTAAAAAGAAACAAGAAATCTGCACATGTTTCGTACAGGACTCGTTCAGACGAGGTTGACCTCCAGGAGCCACCCACCCCAGCTGCCTTGCCGAGTCATGCGGACCCCTCCCCGCCGATGTCCGTGGCATCCAGTCCGGACCGCGCTGCAGCATCGCCGGATTTCACATCAGCTGATGCCCCGGTGCCAAGACTGGAAAAGCCGGCGCAGTTCGGCAACCCAGAGGCGGTGTGCCAAGCCCTCTACAGCCCCACCCGGCCCATCAGCAAAGAGCACGAGAGGGGATATTTCGAGCGAAGTTTCAATCTGGGCTCGCCTATTTCTGCCGAGTCATTCCCGACACCTGCTTCCCTCTCCGGCCTGGACCATCTCCTGTATGCCCCGGTCGACCTGAAAATCGGCACCAGCAACAGCAGCCGTAGCGGCACCACCAGCAGCCTCCCGGCACCAAGCAACCGGGTCGGCACCAAAAGACCCGCACCTGATGGTACAGAGCGGAAGCCTAAACCCGCCTCCAAGAAACCCAAAGCCATTAGAAAACTCAACTTTGAAGACGAGGTGACGACTTCTCCCGTGCTTGGTCTCAAAATCAAAGAAGGACCGGTGGAGATGAAGCCCAGGACGCAGTCCTCCGGAGGAAACAAGCCCCTAGGGGAGTTTGTGTGTCAGCTGTGCAAAGAGGCGTACGCGGATCCCTTCTCTCTGGCACAGCACAAGTGCTCCCGTATTGTCAGGGTCGAGTACCGGTGTCCAGAGTGCGATAAGATGTTCAGCTGCCCGGCCAACCTCGCCTCTCACCGCCGCTGGCACAAACCCCGGACCACCGGCGCACCGGCGCTGCCACCCGCACAGAGCATCAAACCTGAAATGGCCAAAATACCACCACTAGGTGTCAAGTCAGTCTCCGACGAAGCCAAAGAAATGAGCGACAGAGACACCCCGAGCCCAGGTCTGTCCGAGTCGGGCTCTGAAGATGGCTCATATGACTGCCAGTTCTGCGGGAAGAGGTTTAAACGACAGGCATACCTAAGAAAACACATCATGGGACACCAGGCCTTGCAAAAGAAAGTGCTGGAGGAGCACGGGTTTCAAACCAGCGACCGCGCAGCAGAGCAGGCACCGGTCTCAACATCCTCTTCATCATCATCATCCTCATCCTCCTCCTCCTCCTCAGAGGAAGCCTCAAACCAAAGCCCCCTCAATCTAAGCCCGGTGGACTGCCTCTTGTGCCCGGTGTGCGGGGAGAGTTTCACCAGCAGGGCTGGCCAGGAGAGACACCTGCGCCTCATGCACTCCTCCCAGATTTACCCGTGCAAATACTGCCCCGCCACTCTCTACAGTTCGCCGGGGCTCACCAGGCACATAAACAAGTGCCACCCCTCGGAGAACCGGCAGGTCATCCTGCTCCAAATGCCGGTGCGCCCAGCCTGCTAAAGACAACACAAAACTCGTGCCTTTAATGAGACAAACAAAAAAAAAGAAGAAAAAAGAGAAACAAAAAAGTAGGCCTGGGGATAAAAAAAAAAAATTCAAGAGTTTGTGATGCTCACTGCCATAACTTTAGGCCAATGAAAGGCAGGGCGGTTTGATGTTTCAGTGGTGTTTAATGAGGTGTCTTTTTTCATGCCAATCAGTGATTGTTGAATGCTTCTCTCTATATTTGAACTACACATAGGCCTATTTTGAGATTTCCTTTCTCAAATTAGTTTATCAAGAAAAAAAAAAAGAATACAAAGCGTTAGTTTGACTGTTAAAGGGTATTTTTCTAGGACAGCACATGCGCTCAATGATAGCTTCTAGACCTAAGAAATGTCTTAATATTCTCAGAAATCTTTTCCTCTCCCCCCACACCATCAGAACCTTTGACTTCACCGACTGTGATTGCTCTATCACTGTAGCTTTACGCTAGTTTGTGAATGACAGAACTTATCAACTTTGTCTTGGTGGATAAAAAAAAGTGTGACTGAAGCATTCCTTCTTTAGTAGAACCACAAATGCCTTTAGTATACAAATAAGCCTAGTCCGACATAGCCAACATACACATCTAAATCCTGCTGTATAACTGCCTTAAAAAAAAGTCAACATAGATTGTTTTAATTTTGATTGCTGGCACATATTTTATTATTATTGAAGATTGTTGCAATATTTTTCATCATATGTTTATTTATTTATTTATTCTAATTATTTGATGTAAGTTATTGTTGTGTTTGTTGTGATTTCTTTCTGTGAATCGTTCTGGCAGTTTACATGTCGTATAGCCAAAATGTTTGTTTGTATTATTATTATTATTATTATTATTATTATTATTATTTGGCTCTTTTGTCATATGAGTTGTGATAATTGTCGTGGGTCGGGTTTTAATCTTCAATCACCACAGCTCTTGTAAAAAAGAAAGAAAAACGTAAAGCTCTTACCTTAGATGCAATCTTTTTTAAGGACAAGTTATTTTTCTTAAATGTTGGCTTTTATAGCGCTTTGATTGTATGTGCATATCGTTGTTGTCTATCGAAATAAAAATATTTTCAAAAGGACACGTGGTCTCAAGGTGGTTTAACTTTCTCCGGACGGATTAGAAAGCAGCACAACACATTAAAGAACTTAACACGAAATAACTATATTTCTTAAGGGAGTTTTGTATGACTTCAATTAATAAGTTTCGTGACTTGTTAAATTTCTATGTAATTATTTATTAGGCAATAAACTTGCGAGGGTTTTTTTTCTGTTTGTGCAAGTGAAAGCAAATTATCTGCAAAGTTACAGACTTAAATAATCACAAAAGGACAAATTGATTGATGTAGGTAAGACTTAAATATGTCCCGGACCACTGTGAGATTCTCCACAAAAACCTCTGGATTAGATATTAGTCCTGTTCTCATGTCACAAATTATCCTCATCTTAAAAATCTTTACAAAAACGAAACAAAACTTTCACCTATTTAGGATCTCATTTCATTAAGAAAATGTGGATGCGTTTTCTGCCTACACCACATCGACACTTTTGAAGCTTTCCGTTTTAATGCAGCTTTTATGAGCGCGCAGATGTTTTGAGGTGCTTCCTGTGAGTTTATCAGACTCGGAAAGAAACAGCTTAATGTTCTCCTTTTTAAAAAAAAAAAAGTTACAACAGTCACCTTTCAAAAGTCTGTAACTTCTCACTTTTCCTCTGCACCATCTCCCTCACATCGAATCACAAATATTACATCTATAAATATAATACGATATCAATTTAATCGGGAGAAGAAACACATGACAAATGCTTCACACTCTATTCCCCGTTAATCAGACTTCTTTGGAGTAAATCACACCGCTCTGGCTCCATAGACGCCGTTTCGCTGCCACAGAGAAGCACCTAGGGCCTAATCATAAATTCCCTCCTTAATACCATGTCAGGACACGACAGGAGGACAAAGAGGTGGTGGATCACAGCTCACCTCTGGAGCAGTAAAACATCTGCCTGCTTGGGAAGACTCATGCTGCTCGATTGTGTGGGGTTTTTAGCAGATTTAGGACACATCAGAGCTCAGCCGGCTCTATAGCTGACCTCCAGAACCTGACAGGCATTAAGTTACTTAACCTGTAGAGAATTATCACTGATGGTAAAGTGTCACTTAATTATGATTAATCTTGTATGAGAAGCAACATTAGAAAGTCACCTTTACATGTACTTTAACTCCAGATGTGTCTTTCTTACACACTGCACCTGTCCGAGTCCAAAAAGAATAACACAGGCGTTTTTAAATGAGTGCCACTGCCCCTTAAGCTATCATCAACTTAGGGAGATATTTGAAGTGTGAAAATAGACTGCAGCCATTGGTGTGACACATGAAATCATACAATCTGGTAGTAATCACTGGGACATGCAGCGCCTACCTGTTCTGTTGTAAACTATCAGAGTCAATGATTGAGGGAAACAGCTCTGAGCTAGGTGAAAATGAGGTAACATTAGGCTGCTTTCCCTCACACACACACACACACACACACACACACAGAGTTTTAGGGCTCCAATTACAGTCAAGTGCTTTTCTTGCGTCTTTATGTAGCCGAGGCGAAGCAGGGCACCTGAAGGTGCAGCAACCATTGCACCTGTACCTCCTGGAGAGGCTCCATTATGCTGACCTCCCCTAAGCAGGGCTGAGCAGCAGGGGAGACAGATGGGTGGAGGGTCAGGTTACCCCTGCTGCTGCTGTTGCTTGCACGGCCGGGTCAGGGTCAGAAAGCCCATGGAAACAGCACAGTCATGTCAACACACACACACACATACACACACACACACACACACACAGCAACTACTCCACAAAATCTGATGTGTTGTTGAGAGACTCATAAGAAAAAAAGAGATGTGTATAATTGAATTTCAAACTGATTTAATGAAATGTTTAAATTTTCACATTTCTAATAAAGATAGCAGGACTCCGGTCGTTAAAAACAGTTTGATATGTTGACAAGTAATGATGAAATCTTCAAGCTTTTTTTTCCCCTCTTTCTCTTATACAAAGATTATACAGTATTACAGGCATTAATAGATTTATATTCAGAGGACCCTGAAGTCCTCAAATTTGACACAATGTACAAGGATTTCTAAAATTAGAAGAAAAAACAAATCTAGGACTAACACTAGCTCATTTTCTTCACATATATAAGACACATAATCCTTATCTTGGTCCAAACTAACATCTCCAGTGACTAAGCCACCAAAAGAGGAGCAACAGACATCATCTATAACCTACAATCATTAGATCAGCATCCTGGGTGGTACCTTCAAGTGGCTTCGGGAAGGGAGGGAGGGATATCTATACATTCTTCAAAAAAAGAAAATAAATAAAATAAAAATGGATTTCATTCTCTACGTCTCCGCCTGGCGTTTGAATTTTTCTGCTCCGTCAACAAACAAATGAACGAAGGCAAAATGTGAGAGAATGAAAGAAAATGACGGAGGAGCGCGGGGAAAGTAAGGCAGTGCAACAGATGGGGATAGTGTTGCAGCTTGGGTGGAGCCCTCAGAGGGTGTGGGTGTACATCGTATGTGTATGTGTGTGTGGGGAACACCTGGCTACCATGACAACCTGAGGAGGGCAGGTTGGAAGAGTGGGAGCACTGGCTTGGCTGTTGCTAGGAGGGCTGTTAAGAGTCCAGCTCTGGCATGCCACCTAAACCCAGCCCCCCACCTTCTCACCAACACCACCCCCTCCTGTGGCCTCAGGAGGGCACATAGGGAGACGACCATGGGAAACAGGAGGCGGCTGAGCCACTTGATTCCATTCATAGATAAAGACAGAGCAGTGCACCACTTATAATGAAAGACTAAAAACCGAGAACTGCGCAAATCCAAATTCATCTGCTCTTGTTTTTGTCACGGGAAGTAAAATAGTCTGATCTTTAGAGGCGCAGGGGAGGCTAACGAGGAGATGTGATACAGGGAGGCCATGGTTTGTCTCACATGATGAAGAAGAATCATTAAAATCTGATTACTGGGAATGGAGGTGGCGTGAGACAGCATCTTAGAGGATAGACATTACACAGGCACTGTGAGAAGCTCCCACAGAAACTCACGCATGCACGCACACTTTCTCACACTCACACACACAGACACAGACACAGACACACACCAGTGCATGAAGTTAAGATTCACCTGAGGCTCTGGCGGTATTCTTCCTCTAAACAGCGCACGGATACATAAAACAACACAACAGTGAAATCATTCATCAAATAGTCCTCTCTATATACATCTAGCAAACAGACATCAGCAAATAAAACTTAAAGCGATTTACATTGAAGAACAAAGAGAAACATTCTAGTTAATCAATAACAGTGAGTGCAAAAACCTTGGTTGGGAATGTTGGAATGTTTATGTCTTCGCTTCACAGGACAGGGAAACTGATAGCAGAGGAAAGAGACAGGAGGAACTTATTCAATTACCGGACATGAGCCTATGTTAACAACATCAGAAAACAATTACAAGTGCAGTCTTTTCTCATTCCAGAGGAGTTGCATAAATCAAATCGTGACACAATCCATCGGAATTCATTTAAAAAGGAAAATTAGAGCGATTAAAAAAAAACCAACAACACAAAAACAAATTTCATATCAGCTCGAGTTAGAAAAAGGTCATGATTGTCCACTCTGGGATCAAAACAATTAAAAAGCCTCTGACTGCCTGTACTACAGGGACTCCGTGTCCAGGAAGTCTACAGTAGTGAAGTGAGTATAAATCGTTCTGGGGAGGTATTCCCCATACATCAGTGTTTTCTCCTTTCCACTGTGAGAGGATGATCCACAAACATGATCCAAACTGGTGCTAACGAGGAGGACAAAAACTTCAGTCACTGACTGAAGCTGTGTCTTTGACACAGAAAGGGTGCGGCAGGTGCAAAGGAGGTAAAAAGGCAGTCATCTTTATGAATGGATTCCAATCTCTTGTGCAGTTTTAGCACGGTGCCATTCAGTGCTTTGTTACATTAAGTGTTGACATAGATGAGAAAGGGTCAGTCTCCCATTCCCTTAATATAGTAAGAATGTTACATTTTCCTCTAGTGCATTAAGGCTACTAGAAAATAAGAATAAAAACATTTTTATCACAGGCTGCTTTAAGACTTCTCAGTCAAGTCTTCCTATGTTGCTGATTCTTGAATTGAAACCACCGGGATAAATAGCTTAGTCACACATCTACTTCGATTAACGCAGTCAAACACAACAAATGGAAATGTATCAACGAAATCAAGGACTGCCACTTAAATTAAAAATTGCAATATGCTCCAGTTTATATGACACAAATTAAAATACACGCCAAAAACAAGACAAAACACCAACAAACGAAATTTCTTGCAGTCACGGCTGGGTGTGTGAGGTTCTTCGAGAAAATATTAAAGGCTGCAGTGGGGTGAGGGTGTTGAAGAGCTCAGTTTGAGGACTTGCTTATAGCGCTGGCTGATCGACGGAGTTTTCCAGAAACTCTGTTCTTTGTGGCACGGGGAAGGTTGGGAGAGACCTGGTCGACAGAGTCCGTGGTTCCTGCCGAAGCACTGGTTTCAGTGCTCACGCTGCCAGTGAAGGAGCCTGGGAGAGAGACGGAGGGATAGTTTGTGGACAGAGAGAGAAAAAAAAAAGACAATGATGTAGAAAGACAAGAGCTGGTCAGACAAGCAGGGGGTTCGTTCATTTGTGTTACTAATGTATATCCCAGCATGCTGCGTCATGCATGTGGCTGCTCCCCAACCAAGATTACCCAGTTCATAGGATTTTCACCAACATTCACAAAACGTATAACTTTAAAAAACAACTGCTAGGATTTGAGTTTGTTTGCCCCCTTAAGCCATTAGAATAAAGATGAGAGAAAGCGAATAAAATATTTCAGAAATCGCATGCCTTTTCACATGCTGTAGAAAAGCAAAAATTGTTAAAAGAGAACCTGCCTGCCTAAGTGTTTCCAGATGTTTGTAAAATGACAGGTAACCTTTGTGGCTAAAAAAATGTATTAAGTTCGCAGTGTGACAACAGAATGGTTTGAATGAAAATAAAATAACACATTATGCTCTTGTGAACATTGTGGATCCTTCCCATTGTTAAACATTGCTCACATCCATCATCACAGGATGGCAAAAGGCAATAAGAGGTGGGCATGAAATACTGGTGAGGACAATCAAGTTTTGTGAACGCCGCACCGACTTTCTTGGTGTGCCCCTGACTAAACCCAAGCTGCAGGCCCCCCACCCGCCTAGGCTCCATGCCTCGAGTTTAAACAACTTTTCTGCTTTGCCGAGATGGCATCTGGTTGCCTATTTTCTTTCCTATCCCTTTATTTCCTGCCATTTTTCTGAGGCATCTCAAGTTGCAGTGGCTAAAAGGAATGGCAGATGGCTGGAGTAACAGACACTCAGCAGCACAGTGGACACCGGCAGTATCCAGGGCCGCGGCTCACTGGGAGATGAGGGCTGGGCTGTGGATGAAACATTGGGTGTGTGTATTGTGTAGGGCTAGAGGGGGGGGTGAGTGGATCTGAACGTGCATTCTCAAATCTACATATGAATATGAAAAAAGGCTAAAAATGTGGGCTGGCCTTATTGAGAGAACAAATCCTGCATTCCCGTATTCCTCTATTCATTCCTGCAGTAAACACATTGTTTTACTAACTAAACCAAACACGTGTGCTGTAAAGCCCTATGATACACAAGAGGAAGGCAACCATTTATTAAAGTTAATATACACAGACAATACTGTGGTACAGTTCACCACCCACTGAACAGACATCCCTTTTCGTTTAGCAGTCATTAAAACATGCTGCACTAAACAGTCATCACTCCCACTGTGATACTTGATGACTGTAGCTGCATCAGCTTCTAAATGATGGTCTTCACTGTATGGACTTATGTAAGAATAAATTTCCATAGTCAGATAGTCAGAGAAAAAATATCCCAGATCCAGAAGAGGCTAATGTGTCATCATTATCGTCATTTTATCCCAGCATTTCCGCTCCTTGCTCAGCCCAAACAGCCTTACAGTGAGGCTAATTTCACATGAAAAAGAAGACGGGAGCGACAGAGAGAGAAAGAAAACAAAGAGAATCTTTAAATGGCCCTGCTATCCCATTGGTCCCCTCTGCAGCAGTTCAAACAAGGCTTTGGATGACAAAGACGTCTTCCAGTGCGGCAGGTGTTAGTCTCAGAGTCTGCCCCAGGCAAACAGGCACACTCCAACAGGAGGAAATGAGGGGGGTGGAGGGATTGAGGGAGAGAGAAAAAAGCAAAGAAAGAAAAGAGAGAAGTGTTTGCTGGGAGAAGAGATAAAGGCGCGCCACATGCAGAAGCGAGGGCCAGAAGTATAGCAGTATTGTTCATGCTGATACTTAGTCAGGTGCTAATTGTCACCACCGTGCATCACTCTCAATTACCAGCCTGGCCTAAACAGTAGGGCACCCTCCAAATAAACAGCCTGGTTTCTCTGTCCCCTTCCCTTTGTCAGAGCACTCAGTGAATAAAGCTGGGTTAGTATAGAATGAAAAAAGGAGGGGTGGGGAAAACAGCCAGGATGAGTGAAGGGTAGGTAGGCCACTGGACGAAAACAGGCTTATGGTCTGACTCGGGGCTTACCTTCGCCATAAACAGTATTTGGACCTTTAAGATATTTTTAATCTAAAAAGGAAAAACAAAGTAGATCATCAGGTGAGAGAGCAGTGGACACACAGACACACCATACCACAGTGCAACAGAACACAACACAAAGCTGCTGAAATGTCTGAGGGGTTGGAGTGTGGGGATATTCAGGCAGCGTGTCTGTCGTTGTGGTTGTTGCTGGAAGGTTTAAAAGTAAAAGAAATCAGTTTGAATGATGAGTTAAATCAACAAGTCATTTGTTTTTCTGACGACACATCGAAGGCTGTAATGTCTGATGGTACCTGATGAATCTGTCCAACTCATAGATTTCAAAAGTAATTTGTACAATTTTGAAATCCAAAGCACAAATGGTGTGCAGTTCACATGGCAACAACAGGCTGAGAAACATTTACCACCAGTGTTACAAGTAGAGAGGGTTAAGGTGAGAGAGTAAAAGACGCTGGGTCATGGGAGCTTTTAAGTTGTCTTATCCACTGCAGAGAAGTTCTCATGTGCAGTTAAGCATTTTATAAGACAATTAACACAAAATAGCAGAAACACGACAAACTGAGCAAAGCAGTGCACAGTGTAACACAGTGTAGGCACTGAGGATGAAATCTCGAGTCCAAATGACAGATGGACTTGCTCATGCAAGAAGCCATGATATTGGACTGAGGTTACATGATGAGAGCAAGGTTGCATTCAGGATCATGGATGATGAGGCTGTGGAGGATACTGACAAGGCCGAAATGTAGAGTGATGGATGACTGACAGGAGAGAACTGAGGTTAAATGCAAACTTCAGCAAACTGATGAAAAACTGCAGGAACGCTTCATTTAGCATTTAGCATGCAGGACCCGTAGCTGAATTCGAGACCTTTGCTTTAACAAAAGAGCTAAATAAATCGCAACCCCCAGTTTTTTTTGATGATGGTTGGGTTCACAGTGACCTAAATAAATGAATAAATGAATGTTGGTGGTTGCTGGGCGTCATGCCTAGTGTGAAGGAAGCAGGCAGAGTCTTACAGTCCAGTTTGGCCCAGGGGTACTCCATGTCCCAAACCATCCCCGGCCAACGCCTGCACGCTGTCATGGAGCATGAATGACATGTTAGTGGCAGCAATGGGAGCCAGAGCAGGATGCACGAACAGACGGATAGGTGGATGGACAAACTCGCACACTACTACATGCACGCACACACACACACACACACACACGCACACGCACACGCACATACACATACAGGGGAAAAACAGGCATGGAAGGGCAGTAGCACATTTCATAAGGGTGAGAATGAGGCACAGTGTCACAGTGCCAGCCATCACTGCTACATTGAAGCTATATGCTTGATGGGACACAGAGGATCAGGCATGACAGATAACAGTGATAAAGGTTTATTGAGGTGCATTAAATATGGGGCCTAAAGCATTAAACACGTCATGCTTATGATACTGAAAGAAGCAACTGTTAGTCACAATTTTTAAAAAATCACAAGAATGCATACAGCAACTGAGATGACTGAGATAAGTTTCTAGACAGGGAGCGCTTAGTTGATTAACTGATTAGTTGATTGACAGAAAAATCTGTCAATTTACATAAATAATGATTTAAGTTGTTCTTGGTTGTATATGATTGTTGGTTGGACAAAAGAAGCTGTCTGAATACGTTCAACTTGGGATCATTTAGGGAAGGATGAACCAAAAAAATGTATGCTGAAGCAAGCAAGCACTAAATTACATTAATTACTTGATGTGAATAACTCTACTGAAGCTTTATATTGGCTTTAGCTTAACCTTAGAATGCCTTTTCACACAGATGATCAGCCACTTGGATTTAGTCTTTTCACATACACTGAAGCTGCATTAGGAAGAGCTCTGTTCAGAGTCAGTGTGAACACAAAGAAGAAAACAACCAACAACTGTTTCAACTGTATCATGGGCATTAGATGAATAGTACTTGGCTGGGCAAACATGTCATACACTGTTATAATAGTTATTCTATTAAAAAAAATTAGCACCTGTGGGACAGGCGAGTCTTAATAAAATTAAATTATGAATGGACAGAGACGCCCATACACACACACACACACACTCATATTAATGTATTAATCTATTTACGTGTGTAGATTCCGGAGAAATACAAATTGCCATTCAGAGCCAGTTTCCGCAGCAGGGTGGGTGACACAACAGCCTCTCAGACTTCATTATGTTACGACCTCTCGCATTAGCTACAGCCTATGTACCATGCTGTGAAACATTATTCAGAAACCTGGTTAACCTCAGCCTGCCCAGCCACAAAGGAGCCCGTCTTCAGACATGAAACACAAAGCTTTGAGCGATTACAATACTTTTATCCACTATATGCCGCTCTATCTATGTTTTGCTCAGTCCTTCTCTTTAAGCTGGTATGGTGCTGATGGTGACGGGAGGTGAATAGAGGACACTGTGGGGAGATTTTACACCTCTGCGGAGAAATGGACAAACAGTATGGTAATGTGGATAACCACCTCTTGCCTGGCTGAATATCACACCTGCCGTATGACAATCTGAAGTCTTGCACAAACACGGCCAAGCACAGTCTCGAAAAATCCGACAGGTAATTTTCACATGCCAACGTAAACAGTAAAAATATTCCATAAATTTTAAAATGTCTGTAAAACATATAAGCACTGACAGATTTGAAAATGACAACATATCTATGGTGTGGTATTGTGGAGTGCTTTTCTTGTCAAAACAGAACGTGTGTTGAGATTCAATAGAGTGGAAAAGTGCAATCCGGTATTGATTTCAGTGCTGCTGCAGATTGATCAGGGCTGGTAAAAGTAGGAAGAACAAGATAAGACACATTTTCCATTCTATTCATCATGGGCTGATAAGAGTGCTGTGCTGACATCCGCAAGCTGCTGTTTGTCAGTTGGATCTCTTAAGTGTTGGTGAATGAGCTCATGAAGACGCACACGCACACGCACTCTGCAACCGCCATTTAACAAAGCTGCCTATATTCATAGGAAAGTAATTGCATGGAAAGATGCAGTTTGAAACAAGAGATAAACAAAGTGTGTGAGTGGGGCTTGAGGAAGTGGAGAAGCAGAGTGTTTGAAGTCAGTTGCATAGCGTGAAGAGCTGGGGATGGTCGTTTGATATTCATCAGTGAGTGGTGTAGGCGCGAAAGAAGAGTGGAGAGAATGAAGGGGGTGGAGGAGATAGGGACATGGACAGGTGTGTTGTGGAGGAGGAGAGACTGATATGGAAAAAAGGAAAGGAAAGAAATCCAGAAGAAGAGGGGGAAGGGGGGGGGGGGGTGATGAAGTAGTAGTGAGATGGAAAGACAGAATCAAATGGAGTGGAAAGGACATAAAGAAAAAGTGAGGTGCAGTGTGGTTCATTTCTCACCTGTCCCACTCATTGGGTAGCCAGGAGAGGGGGAGAAGACCTGAGAGGCAAAGTCTTCGAAGGTCATGACCTCTCTGTGGTTCTGAACAATGGCCTCCAGGTACAGCGCCCGCTCCTCATAGCTGGTTAGCGTTTGTTAAGGCAAAAAAAGGTAGTTGTCTTTGCATGTACTTAATTAAAATATTTCAAAATACAAAAAAAATAATAAAAAAAAATGCATAAATAATTATATTTAATAATACAAACATCAATTTCATGTCAGGTTTTTTCCTTTCTGCACTGTACTGAGAGAGTGAGATGCAGCTTTACTGGGCAGGGCGGCTCCACCATCAGCAACTCAGCCAGAAGCAAAGATGGAACAATCAGCCATGCCACACAGCCCCAAATGAGAAGGCAGTCTCCAAAATAATCATAAAAAAGAAAGAAAGAATACATCACTGTTGGCATGATGCTCCAAACCTCTCCTCTCCCCCTTTCCCATCCCTCTCTTCTCTCTAATAGAACCCCTGCTGCAGGCAGCATGTCTAGGACCACCCTCCCCGATGTGCTGCCTGCCACTTCTCCGTGCCATCAGGGGGAAAATTGGAGCCATTTGAAATTCAGAGTGACAAGCAGTGACTGGAGCCTGGGCAGCCAGCATGCAGGATGGATGGCCGGGTTTGAAACAGGAAAGCTCAAATAAATAAGTAAGCCTGCAAAATGGCTGCTGGGTGAGGGTGGAAAACATTCTCATGGCCATTATCATATCATTATCGAAGATATATTGTGCAATGTCTGTTGTGGAATGGAGGCTAATGCAGGATAAAATATGGTGCAGAGAACTATTGGAGTAAAAAGGTCCATCTGATGGCATAATGATAATAATCACTGAGATTTAACAATGTGTGTGCATGTTTGACAATGAGTCTGATTACTCTCATGGCTGTCTGTTGTGGCCATGTTTCCTTGATTGATGATACCTAACAAATTGCTTAACAAACACATGCACTCTCATGCTCAAAGACACACAGCTCTCGTCCCTGAACACGGACACCCATTCCCATCCCCTCCACCTCATCTCACTGTGGCTGCCAGGGTGGAGTGGCACTGGGCTGTTGCTGACGCCAAGGCTGAACCAGGCTGAGGGGAGATAGACTGGACTGGGTCGAGAGGATCTGGTCTGGGTTAGATAGATAGGATGAGACAGTCACTGGGCAGGGTGCCTGTGGTGGGCACATGCCGCCACAGCAGGGGCCAAGGAAGCCATGACCAATGGTTCTGAAGGGAAACGTGGCAAAGCAGGGGTGACGAGCACCTGAGCCGGGACACACCAGAGGGTACAATAGCCAAGCTGCTCAGGGACAGACGGAGATGGACAGAGGGCAGAACAAGACAAGGGATAGGTTACAAAATAAACTGAGTTTATTCAGTTTCATCCATCTATGAAAACAATACAATTACTTATTCGTCTAATACTTTAATAGGAGATAATTAATATTATTATTTTAACATGAAAGACAAATGTTGGGGGATATACAAATAAACACTTCTTCAAACAGAAATATTTTACTTATTAAATTAAAAAAAGTCCAGGAAATCTACTCCGCTCAGTGATTACTTTTGGCATTTTGCTGCAAAATGAGTCTTGGATAAAAACACACAGATATGAGCATTTGTCAGGACAGAATATCAGTAAGTTGTAAGAAATAAAACCTCATTTTTACCCTCAAGAAGGAATGAAAAAATAAAGAATAAAGTAGACCAAAAAACTGTCAGCTAATATAATGTATCTGATTGAGCATTCTTTACAGGACCAACATCTTCATTTATGACATGCAGAACTGCATGACTTTAAGCACCTAAAAGCACTTTCCTGTGTGCTCTATATCCGTCTTCCAGTCCTAGACCTGCAACGTCACTGTTTTCTGTCACTTGCTGGAAACACTGCTGGACAAAGTGGGCATCCCAGGCTCTGCTGCCATGGTAACTTGGGTCACAGCTTTTTGTAGTGGGTCATATCCAGGGTTTTTCTGGATGACAGCCAGTGACAAAGAACATTTGTAAAAAAAAAAAAAAAGAAAGAAATAAAGAAGAAGGAGGAAATAGGTCCAGATAGGTGACAAATGAAAGACAAGATACAGGAGAAAGAAAGACTTGATGAAAAGGAATGAGAGATGTTAGAAAGAAGCTGATAAAACAAAGACAAGGATGGATGGGGAGAGAGAAAGAGAACCTCGGCACAGCGTGGGTCAACAGAGCCATATGGCTGTCCATTATCAGAAATGCAGATGACTGGAGGCCTGTTATTGAGATTCCTAAAGCAAATATTGACTCCAGCTGGAGCAGACGCTCTCTCTGACTCTGACACACGCCTCTCCTCCACTACTTCCTTCCGTTGCCCTCTATCCAAGTTAGACAAATGGATTATAGAGGGTGAGAAAAATACTTCAAAGAATAAAATGAAGGTAGACTGTGAAGAATTATCAACGGATGAGGGAAAATATATGGCAGGCAGGGGAAGAGAGGGACAGGAGGTGGGGTGGTGGGAGGCAACTAATAAAAGGTATTTTGGAGATGACTGCAAGCGAGAGCCATAATCAGCTCACTTAAGTAAATGTACGATACTATCTATGGGTAAAAAAAATTGCTGCACAGAAATCAGACCTCATGTCTTCTCTCTCTCTCATGCTCCCTTTCTGCTTGTCCCTAATTACTAAGCCATGGGCACAGCTTGTTCCCCTGCATATACCCAGATGCTGCTGCCTCCATGCAGTAACTTAATCAAGGGACACGTCCAGAACAGTGACGCAAACACCAGGTTCATGTCATGGACACAAATCCGTTGACACTGACCTACTTTTGGGGAAAAATAAGCTGCAGGTACTTCTGATGGATGCCTGGTGAAGTTTCATGTGCACCACAAAATACAAAATGTTGTACTTTATGAAAATGCTCTGTGGTATAAAAGCCCTTCTGATGAACTGGATCACATAAGGCTCCACTATGTTTTGTGCTCTAAAAACATCTCATAAACTAGAGATGAGGTATAAAAAGGAAAGTGCAGACAGATCTACATTTCCACAGATGGACTGCAACCCAAGTCACCCGTGACATAACTGTCATTTACAGCTGAACTGGGCAGACAAGCAAGACAAGCCAGTGAGTGGGAGGAGTGTGTGTTGCGCCAGTTTGGGAATTTCCAAAGAACCCCTATGTTCCAAGTGGCTGCATTCCTATTAGGGAGAAGAGAGGGAAGCCAATGTAATGTCTATGGAGCATGGCAAACATTGGATAGTAATGAGAAAAAAAAAAATTCCAGGTCTGGGTTAATGTAAAACAACTCCAGTTAGGAGACTGATATCTGCAGGCCTGGAGGATAGGGAGGGAGGACAGAGAAAAGCACAAATCTAATCTATTAACTGCAGCATTTACACATTTGTGATAATGTGTAAATGTTGCAGTGAGTAACAGTCCTTTTTCAGCCTGTCCCCTGCTTGCCCTCTCTTTCAGTGACTTATGGCTGGCATGTGGCACCTCAAGAGTAGGTGTGTATCCCAAACACACAGACTAGTACAAAACCCTACAAGTCAGTTATGCACAAACAAACAACACCGAAAAAAAGCATATTGTTGAATAAACACCAACAAGAACGGACTCTAACACCATACCTGTGAAGGAACATGTGCAGGTGTATATATGCACATGCATATGTATCTGTGGGTGTGTGCGCATACATATACATATCTGTGCGGTCCAGATGGCGGGGGGGGTAGCTCTGGGGGAATGGTGGGGGTCAAGCATCTTTGTGGATCAAAGCCAAGGTCAGGGCAGCTGCAGTGGCCCATGTTCAAGGTGAATGGAGGCCTCAGATGGCTCTTCATTAGCAGGCTGCCCCATCCAAAATCATCCATCCGCCCCATGAGGTTTGGTGGCGGATGGCCGATGGGGTCCAACAGGGCCCCATCCCAGGGACCCTCATTGTCATCTCTCTCACTTTTTCTCTCTCTCTATCCATAGGGACTGGCTCTGAAAATGTCTGTCCACTGGGATCTATTTTGTGCTGTGTGTAATCCCGCCCAGCACATGCAAACACATACACATGCTCATACATATAGTAGGAGTGTGTGCATTAAGTAGCCACATAAGCTCAACAGACACAAACACACACCTCCCCTAAAGATCCAGTATTGACCTCTGAACTGGTGTCTCTCAGGAGAGCAGGATTCTGGCCATTCACTCTCGGTCTTTGTGTTTCTCAGTCCCCATGCTGACTAAAGGCCGCACACCATCAATGGCCTCTGGCACATACTCAATATTTTTTTAAACACATAGCCTTTAAGCTCCCAAAGCTAAGATATTTATGGCATGGCTTCAGAAGGTAGACCTACTGTATAAGACAGAACTGTGTTCTGGAATACGCATGATTATTGAAGAACTGTTAAGTCTTTGTTGTATTTTAGATGCTCTTGTAGGCCATAGTACTCGAATACCATTTTATACTATATTACTTTGTTATGTAATATTACTCTGTTACCCCATCC
>JAUBNQ010000004.1:13886515-13901265 GCA_032353495.1 Ctenopoma kingsleyae | reverse complement strand
ACAAGGGAAAGGGTTAACTGATGTATTTTTAGATATCACAGACTGGAGTTACATGGGGGACAGTAGGAGGGGTCTTTAAACTATGGGGGTAAGATGCAGGGGTAGTGAGATAGGTATTAAGACAGCCCCTGGGGAGGTACCATTAACCTGTTTTAAAGACCATGTATTGCCCCAAAACAGCAGTCTGTGCCCCCCGGGGCCTTACTCACTGGTTTATGTGTCTACCTTCCTTTTTGACAATAAACCTTTTACACTTTGATTTGTGAGCTCAGGTTTAGTCTCATCAGACCAAAGAACAGACTTCCAAAACTCATCACCATGTTTCAAATGTTCATGGGCAAACTTTAGTCAGTCATTGATCTTGATTGTTCTTTTGGAAGCAATACAAGTATCAAGAGTTTTTGTTATGATCATTTCCATGGAAATATTCATGATTCTGTGTGATTTCATAAGAGGGTCTAAGAATTTTGGCCTCAACTGTACACAGTTAATCTGCTGATAAGGCAGAGCAGAAGATATAAACCCAGATTAGGGAAAGGAGCATTAGAAGAGGTCTTAGATGCCCAGTACTGACATTTCACTACTAAAGCTCCATTTCTATTCACTTCTAAGTCACGGAAGTTGGATATCGGGTGCGGTAAGGATGACTGCCATATCTGCCACCCACATTTGTCAAAGAAGGCCCTTATCAAATCACATTTCAAATATTGTGTCATCTAAGCCTGAAATCTTGCTACGTAATTATGAAGTTTTGACAGCAGAAAGAGACAAACAGATGGAACTGTGGTGCGGCAAATTTGGCAATTTTGAACCAAAGTCCTTGATTTAAGATAGCAGGTAACAGAACTGAAAAACCTTTTCTGACAATTATTTCTTAGGCCCTTTAGCAACTAAAGACACGAGAAACGGTCTGTGAAGGAATGCTGACTCTGAAGTTTAACAGAGGCTTTCATTCAGCTAATACAATAAAGCTTAAAGTAATCTGTTCTTAGTCATGATGTATGACATGATGTACATTCTCCTGTTATTAATCTAACAGAGAAACAACACCTATCTCAAACCTCCATGGCAGCAGCCAAGGTTAATCCTGTTTGTAGAAGCGCTGGTGGTAAAAGGGGCTTTTGTAGTGAAGAGGGACAGTTTAGAGATGAGATGGAGGGTGCCTCTAGGTGCTTGACCCACTCCTCTATTAGCCCCACATGTGCCCATTAACCTGGACCAATCAGCTTGACCTTGGTGAGAAGAGGAGCTCAGGAGTAGCTCACAGCACCATTGACTCTGAGCAGTCACACAATTGGCCTTTTAAGAGGAAGGGACTGGGGAGTGCTTGGTTGTGTCAGTGTGCCAGGGGGAAAAAAAAGTAGATTGATTATTTTTGTTATTATTTTTTTAAGAGGCATACTATTCTACTTCATCATACCACTGCTATTTATCACATAGATACTGTCCATCCGAATGCTGGTGTTTAAGTATTCGGTTCAGGAAGTGAACTAGGAGGATAAAGGAGACAGAATCGGAAATTATTAGTGGCAAAGCCAGGCTACACACACTTTAAAATAGTATACAGGCTGTTGTTCCCAGCATTACACTGGGTACTATAGGAGGTAATGAAAGCAGAGTGGTGTGACATGTTTAAATCAACTGGGAATTACAGTGCCATCTCCGGGAGGCATTGGGATGGATAAATGGATTAGATTGCATATGGATGAACTAGCGCTCATTATGGAAGAGGAGCTAAGAGGCAAAACAATGGCAAAAACATATCGGTGATCAAGCTATGATGATGATGAAGATGGAAGGAGGGAGCAGGTAAGAAGAGGATGGGAAGACAGAGGGATAAAGCAGAGCAGGTGTTGATTGGAGGGAGGCTGAGCGGTGAGTGCCAGTGGTACCTGTTGTCACAGCGAGGACTGAGGTGTGAAGCTCGTCTCAGCAGAGGCCCTCAGAGGTGTGAGGTGATTATGGGAAAATGGGTGGGGTGGGGTGGGGGGACAGGTACATTTAGATGGAGAGAAAAGGGGAGAAAGAGAGATAGGGACAGAGAGAGTGAATGTGGCAATAAAACTGGCTTTAGAAATAATGGCAGAGGGGGAAGGATCAACAGACTGAGATGGATGAAGTGAGAGCATGTATGATAGAAACTAGCCAGTATGGTGAGTGTATAGTGTGTATATATATGTGTGTATGTCCCACTTCCATTTTATATGGAAGCTACTCAAACCTTGGTGTCTCATTAAACAGCTTTTTGCTGTAGACACAGCAGCAGGACAGAAAATGTCTGAATGTGTCACAGATGCATTAGGATGAGTGGAGGTGTTTGTGGGTCTCATTTTGTAGGTGAGCATAGACATACACAACATCAGATACTCTGGAGGACTCGCTGGTACCAGAGAGTTTTAACAAGTAGCCTAATTAGGAACTGGTCCGGGAAACCAGAGCTCAAAAGCCCCAGAGGAGTCAGGTCAAACTATAAGGCCAGGTTAATGATACCTCCTGAGGGGTGAGTTTCCCACAGCAAGAGCTTTCTAAGCTCCAGCCTCCACACCTTTCTGCCGTCCATCTGGCATTCAGACAGCAGGAAGGGAAGTTATGGTTGTGACATCACTCCTAACCTGTGACATCATCACTACCTGTCAGTGACTTCACATAGGTTTGCCACAGCTGCAGACAAAATCTGATGTCTGGTCGCTGGCATGACCAGGTTATTTATGATATGACTGGAAGAAGTAGTCACCCATTTTCTAAAGTCTCTGGCAGCCCACCATTCCTCTGAGGGACACTAAAAATCGATTTCTGCTCCACCACAAATCACAAGACCAGCACCTATACCAAAGTCAACGTTGACCCTTAAAGTATGTTAAACCCACTGATTGTCGGGGACTCGCAGAAAATAAATGATGAAGCAACAAGTCATCCTCACAGACCAGAGACAAGATACCTGGTGACATCATAATTTGTTGTAGCACAGTTTGTTCATCATCACAACCTGACTGTCATCAAAGCTTTCTGGGCTTGTGTATTCAGATGAGCAGAGTCTGTAACCAATCTCCTTTTCAAAGGACCCTGGTCTCCATTGATGAGTCCTAACACAGCAGCCTTAGATGTGAAACACAATGGATCGACATGATTAATCAAACACAGGCCCATTATAGTCAGACAGTCACACAGGCCTCCACCGTGCATTAACAGAAAGTCATAATAAGATGAGCTACAAAAGGCTGATAGGGATGAAGATTAACAGATACCGTTCTGTGACTGGCTGGGTGAGAGTTCTCTCAGAAAGTCCCCTTTGTCAGCGATGATGGCCAGAGTGACATGAATGCCTCAGCCTTCTGGAAACATTATTAGCTTGGGACAAAGGTGGGCATCTTATGAGCTATCTGAGGTGAATATGCCTCACATTTTTCCTTCAGCTCCTGCTATCTGAATTTTTCAGAATTGAGGCAGGGGACAACAGCATTTATCTGATCTCAATTTGAACTTCTAATAAAAAGTCAAAGATGAAACCGGGAAGGGCACGCTGCACCTAGACTTTGATTGAAATCCATCTGATTATATGAGGCATTTCAACTCTTCTTTCTTCCAACTTTCATGATTACATTTATATTGGAATAATTATTATAAGGTTACAGACTCAAACTCATGCTGTGCCCACCTATACAAATTGCAAAGCACAGGAGTAATCAAAGTACCCTGATGTACTTCACACATCTAGACATCCAGTCTGTTCAACCACTCTGACACTTAAATTGCAAGTGAAGTGCGCCAAAGGGCTCTGATTTTAACCCTATGAAAACACTGTTCAGACAAGCAGGGATTAAATATTAAAATGAACAGAAGCTTCTGCAATTTTAATGATGCTTGTGGCATGTGCAATAGAATAACTGTGATGCTTTAACGCCAAACATCTTTGTCTGCTTTCCCGCCAAGATATGCTGCACATGAAATCTCTTGTTCCTTCAATTCCCCTCTCTACGAAAGGTTCATCGAGCCAATTAGGCTGCCTGGCCTTATGCAAAATGCCAGGCATTTAGTGGGAATGATAATGATTAATGCTAGGTTACATTCAGTATCACAACTGTGGTAAATGCGGAGGAGAGAGGTTTAGTTATTGGGGGACAAGAGTGATTTCATTTGCCCTCGTGCTTTCATTTTGGACATATTTTAATCAATGCTACTGTGATTACAAAGAGATATGAACTTGCATCTAAAAATGACATATACTGACACTGGACTGTCAGACCAATTTATTCATGTCATTTCGTCCAAATGGTGATAATAGTGATTACTGAATATGTTGTTGGTGAAGGGCCAAGATTATGATGCTTTGTTGCAAAGCAATTATGATTTGTGAAGTTTTTCCTTCACACAAAAAAAAAATCTGTAATAGCTCTTTTCAGACATGTACATACACGTAGGTCTACTATACTTATTCAGCCCTTTTGTCACTTTATCTATTACAGTTTTTAGAAAGTTTATTCTGTCCCCTTCACAATCTGAAAGCAAGCCAGTGGTGTATGCCTGGATTTAATCTGCTAGGTGGGTAACGTGCTGGGACACAGCCAATAATGGGGACAGAGCCATCTATGTATTACAACTCTAATGGATGAGGAAGATCACAAAGGGACATATATGTATATACACATTAGCATGCACATGGAAAGAAACCCTCACACAAAAAAACCTTGGGCAAAAAAGAAAATGGACCTCTGTGTTGGCAACAGCTTTTTCTTAATCCTCACCCCTGGGCTATATTGTGCAGTCAAGCAGGCTATTACATGGCAACAATTAGGGAGGCTGGAGCACAACACCTGGTCATCTCCTATTCTGGCCCTTCAGTGGCAGCTGACTGTACAGTCTCACAGCCAGGTGGCTCTCCTTCAATGACATTAGCTAGTCACTCCAGGGTTAATCAGGAGCCTGCCATCATACAGAGGGCATGCACAGAGCTCCATTCAGACAGGAAGTCTTTATAGGGAAAGGGAATGATGGAGACAATGTTGTTATAAAAACTTGTTCAACTGAAGATCTCAGACAGAGAGCCCAGATAATCGAAATTAACGTGGGTGGGGGGTGGGGGTTAGAGTTAGGCCCACTTGGATTTGTGGCTAGAGTTCGGTGCATTGCTTTGATTGGCTCAAGCGCAGCTCACGGCACGTCAACTGTGCATCCTGCAGATTATAATGGACCTTTTCATGGGTGAACAAAAACAGATGGAGGAGCGGGAAGTGCTATACATCCACGCAGACGGGTGATGATGTGGGGGGAGGGAAAAAGGATTTTGTCAAAGTCGGCAGATACAAAAACAAGTGGGTGTAGTTAGAGTGGCCCCAGCTATATCTGCCGGCACAATACAGCCCCATTCCAAAGCCCACTGGCTTGGAGATCTGAGAGTAAATAACACTCATCAGAATAACAAAGGCTATAGATTTGTACCCAAATCAGCTAGAGTGTCATTAATAGTAATTAGAGGCTATACATAGCAAATGAAGACGTGCACACTACATTAAACAAAGGTGCTGAGAGCTGCTGTGTATCTACACAGACTGATGGGTAACTGGATGTCTGCAGCTCAAAGCTTACAAAGCTTTCTTCCAGCTGAACCACAACAGCAGGAATAAGCAGGTGAAATGACAAAAACACAGTAGTGTAACCATGTATTGTATGAGTCCTTGTTCTAACAATCACTGTATGACCACGATACATACGTTTTGATGTGTTGTGCTTGTCTGTACAACCAACAATGCTTTCTCTGTGTTTGACATCAAACTCAATATTATTATAGCTTGTTCTAGTAGGAAGACACAGGAAGATTAGGCCTGTATTTCTGCTTCTCTTCAGCTACAACCACCACTTGACAATGGAACACAGACTATCAGTATTATCACATCAAAAGGCTGGTTTCTGTAAGAAGAGGCAGATAATGCACAGCGATGAATACTTAAATGTTTTGTTTTTGTTATGGCTTTGTTTGCCTTGCCTTGTCTGTTAATGCAGAAAATTCCATTTAGTGCAAAAATGCAAATGCTGCAAGGCACAAGGACACCCTCTAAAAGAGAACAATGGCCACAGGCCAGTGGAGGAGCAGACCCTGCCTTTGAACCATTTAAAGAGGCATTAATGTGCAACTTATAAATAATCAACTAATTCCTTCTTAAAACAGCCAATTAAGTCTGTGACATTAAAAGCAACACAACCTAAAATAAAAAAAGAGCAAACCTAGTGTCTGATAAAAAAAAAGAACTGAAAATTTAATGGCCATTTAGGGACAAAGAAACCCAATAATGTCACAATGTGTCCTCACAAGAGTCCCCCAAAACTCAGGGCCACAATCAGAGACCAAGAGATTCCAGCAAAGAATGACAGTGACATTTCACTGACATTTCCCAGCAGCATTCAATGCAGGGCTGTCTCAAGACAGTCAGAAATATCTATGGATATGCTTGAATGTGACACAGGCGTTAAATGATGCAGGTTCTTTGAGGGGATGGCCTCAGATCTGGGGCTGGTGATGAGGAGCCTGGACCCTGGGAGATTGAATGGTAATCACTGGAGCACAGATAATGGATGATTGAAGGCTCTTTCTGCGCCGCTGTTGGATTTCAATATCAGAGAGGTCCTAGAATTGGGATTCTTATCAGGGGCGGTGTGTCAAACAAAGGAGAGCTGAGCGTGAAATATGGGGTCCAACTCAGGCACACGACCATGGCGATTAGCACACGGATAAAAAAAGGCCGCACAAACAAAAGAGGGCAGCTTTAGCTGGACAAAGGGCTGTCCAGTGCCGTGTAACAAGAGACACGGAAGGAAGAGGGGACATAAAGGAATGGAGAGAGTACTTGGTGGTAAAAGGAGGAAAGGACAAGAGTTTTGCTGAGATGGCTGGAAGATCAATAGTGACAGAACCAAGTGTTCCAGACTCCCCGTTTCTAAAGAGCAGCAGGGATGAAATGCAGTATAACCCGACTCAAACCCATTCATACACATTCAAACAAACACACATTATCATTTATGTACACACCCATACATACAAACACACATGGTGGCACGAGGCTTCACATCACTGCCAAGTCCATCAGAAAAAAACAAAACAAGACAAAACAAAATTATTCCCATTTATCCCCAGATTCCAAGTGCTGCAGCTTGCCAGGAAAGCTCATTAACCCTCCCTTCAAGAACCTTGAGACAAAAAAGGGAAAAACAAAACATAACTAATCAATGAGAATGCATCCATTGAGGAGGGGGGTGGACAAGAACATGCATCTATTTGGATAACCTGAGAGGACTAACAGCTTTTGCTTTAGTGTTGCACTGGCTGGCTACGGGTCTGAGAAAGAAAGTCCATTAATTAAACAGGGCTAGGGAGAACAGATGGAATGGGTAGCTGGATGCTAATCACTTGAAGCAGACAGGTTTTTACACTCGAGCTAGAAGCAGCATCACCACACATCAATCATGATGAACACGTTTTCTCAATGGTGGTGCAGTCAGTGCTAGGCCAACAGTGACAATGGGGTCAAGGTATTCTGGCTGATGAACCAATGACCTACAGTATTAGCAAATTACAGTAGTCATTAGTAATTTCAATTTTTGTTTATATTTAATGAGAAAATGTTTTTAGACAATCTTGTTAATGTGTTGTTAACACTTAAGCTAACACATTCAGTCGTTTCATAACTTATTAGTAGCCATTTGGGATGATTACTCATTATAAGGGCTACATGATAACTTTGCCATCATCTGCACCTGTTCAATCTGCGAGAATTTATCCTACTGAGGTTTAAATTATGAAGATCAGTAGATTTATCTTCAGCATCATCAGTGCAACAGTACAGCTGAATTATTCTGACACAGTAATGAATTTCATTATTGTATAGTTATTACAATCAGAGATAATCAACTAGATGAAGATCAGTTATCAATTTGTTGGTAAATATATCAAAGTAAAAACTGATTCCCAATCACATTGGTATTTAAAACTGCACTTGCTTATTGGAAGTTTTTTGCACTTCATTTTGAAAAATGTTTGTCTCAGCAGAAAAAGACAACTATGATGAAAGTTTTTCACTTTCAAATAATTTTTCTGTGATTTGAGTTAATTTTGATTTTAGTGAAAATTCTTCAAGAATCTGCATTACTATAAATTTGACAATGTAGTGGAATTTAAAAATATCCAAATACAAATAAATACTGATATGCCCTAATATTAGTATGAGGGAAGCTGCTGTGAAAAATACATAAAATCATTTATACAATTTTGCAGATGTTGTTTATGTAATTCTACTTGATACACTTAGCCTGTGTTGGGACAGAGAATGCAATCCCACACAAAACTGGCAGTGTTGTTGGCTTTCAATTTACCGCTCACTAACAGACAGATGTCAGACATGAATGCATAACAGACGGAGAAAGAAGAGGAGGGGGCTGAGGGTGGGGGTTCAAGTTTAAAAATACACAGAGCATGACATTCTTTGGGTTACACTAAGCTATGCTAAAACTCCATGGTTTCTTATTATTTTATTTAGTGTAAAAAGTTGGGTTGTTTGGCAACTGACGTCTCTGCAACATTATATAATGATTTATTAATAATAGGTAATAAAATGTAGGAAAATAAATCAAAATGTGGGGGAAAAAAAGAGACAATCCTGCTGTACTTAAATTACACCAGAAGGAACCATTTGCAATAATTTTTACAACCTTATCTGTTGGAAAGGTTGTAACACAACATGACACATGTTGTCATGTTGTAGTGTGTACAAAAAGCACAAACACACAAAACAAAGTATAGTAGTTTTGTACTACCAGAGGTACTACAAAATAAAAGCAGTTTCTGTATACATACAAATATACCAACAGGCGCAGTTTGACACCAGCAGTGTGTGTATGCTACCCCAGGCGGGGCTCTGGGTCCCTGCTGTTGGCCGTCTGGTTCCACGCCTGCTCTACCTGTGTTTAAAAAGGGGCCGGCCCCATGAAGCTCAGACCTCAGAGTGCAGGCTGGGTTGGGCTGGGCTGGGTCCCCAGGGCTTTCAGGGTGTGGGTGCCATACAGTGGATGCCTTTTGTTACAGGCTGGGTGGCAAGAGGAGGAGGAACTAATGGGGAGGGGGGGTGGAGGAAAAAAAAAAAAGAGTAATGCTATGAGTCATTCTGCATTAGCAGCAGGGGTGGGAGACAGGGAGAAGTGGGGGTGGATGAGAGGAGGTGAAGATGGAGAATACTTTTGCATGTTGTATGAAGCTAGACGCCATATGCCATCCGAGCTGGGCTGCCTCCTGAGTCAGGGTTCCTGGTTTGACAGGCCTGTGCTTGCCCCCTCTACACCACCAAAGCTAAAGCTACCCCCCCACTCCCATAACTGACACCCTCCTCCCTCTAACTAAGCAATGGGTTAGGCAATTGCTTTGGTTGTGCATGGACTGCAGTCTCTCTATTTGTGTGTGTGGTTGGGGAGGGGGGTACTCAGTGATCTGAACACATCGGACATTGTCGTGAGTCCCGGCAGGAACAGCTGGTCAGCTGGAGAGAGGGGTGGGAGTAGGTGGGGATAAGGAGGGGGAAGAAATGGGAGGCAGTGCGCTACACTGATAATGGGATTAGGTTAAAACATTCAGTGGGGGAGAGACCCCTCCTCTCACTGTAGTCCCCCCAAATACTGTGTAAACTCTCAACCGCTCTATCAAAGCCAATGCCAGCCTCCGCCCAAACCACCATGGCCAACTCCAAGCAGGGACATTTCACTCAGAACAAACATTTAATGCAACCCCCATCTACCTGCCCATGCAAGAGCTCAGAGAAAGTTACAGTTAACTGTTCTTGCATGGGCCCAGTAATTGTATTACAACTGCACTGTGCCCAGTAATACAGATACACCACTAGGCAGCTAATATTATACAGTGTATGAAAAGTAAAGGTGCTATCTTAAGCCTCCTATTACAAATTTTGCTCTCATAAACGTGCTAGAAGCACTAGAAACACGTGCTAGAAGCACGTTTATGAGAGCTTTTAGTTTGCCAGCCCTGTTTTCCATAAACAGGAAGTTGGCTAGTTACTCTCATATCAGCTCAGACCATTGCATAAATCCAGCACATAATGACTGGCTTGGCGTCTCACTGTGCCCAGTCAAGCACTATGTTCCAGTGATATAGACTGCTGAGTATTATCCATGAGACTGCCGACAGTTATGGCACAACAGCTGGCAAATTAGACCTATCAACGATGCTAAATAATTCAAGTGAGACAACACTAACATGGCTGATCCTATTCATGACACCCTATCATGCATACAGGCGCACTTTCATCTCCTCTAGGTGAGGAATCTTACTGTATACAAAAGAACTTGCTGCCACTGGACAAAGACACAGTGAGAGTCGGACAGCAACTCACTCGGAGGGGGTGTGAGAATGTGTCATCGTCAATGCAGTGACTGCAATAATTATGATGGTGTCTGGAGGGTGCAGCAACAGCACACAAAACAGTGTGCAATATCACATACATAATGTTTTCAGTATGCATCCACTGAAATTATGTACATCTTGTTTTGGCGTTCAGCGGTGCTAGAGTACTGTAGATATGCTCACATGCCTCTGAGGGAGACATGGCAGACTTCAGCAGGTTTCTGGGTTCTGCCGAAAGGATCAAGCCTCCCTCACTTCTTTCAGCTACTGCACACAGACACAAACACAAACACACACAGACACATCACCTAAAAGCCTGGCTCGCATGACTGGCGATGGGCAGAAACAAATTATGGTTATTGATCGCTGCCTGGAGATGTAGCTGTGTGTGTGTGTGTGTATGTGTTTATGTGTGTGTCAGAGCAGAGGATGGGGACTAAGGGCAGTGTGCAAAAGCTATTGATTATGTCCAGTAGGGAGGCTATGTCTCTGAATCAAGGTCAGTTCTGCATTGTCTCACCTATCAGAAACTTTGTCTCCCCAACACACAGAGACTGACCATTTTTACCCTTAACAATACCCCTATCACAAGAGTGATGGACGCCACGTAAACCTCAAGTGCTACTTGAAAGAGAAATGAATTCCAGCCTCTACATGAAGACATTATTCCACAGTGACAGTACGAAGGATCTTCATCACACTGTAAATGGCAGCAGACAGCGAGGCTATCAAGTGACAGACTGGGTTCAGATGACACATACAAACTCATTGTCTCCTTCCAGTATGTCATACACTATGTGCGTGCAGTGATAAGTTCCATTAACACAAAGGTAGAGGCACAAAATGACATTCACTTAGGCTACTTCACTGGCAATTAATCAATAAAAACTGTGGTTTTAAAAATACCTAAGTTGTGTAGCTGTGTAGTGTGGCCCAGTTTTAGACAATACACTTAGAACACACAAAGCCAGACCAGCTGCATTTTCCATCAAACATATAAATAATAGATGATACATTATGAGTTGGCTGTGAAAGGCTTGTGATACGATGTTTATGAAGCCTTGACATAAGAAACTGATACAAATTCTAACTGACACCGAGATTTGCCCACAGATTTCATGAACCCACACAAATAAGAGAAAAAGGACGACACACAGGATGTGATGGGGAGAAACATATCAAGGAGGAGTATGTATCAGAAAAACACTCCTGAAACCTATCCATGTGTGTATTTTGTTGCTGGTGGTCATTTTTCAATATCAAATCCTATTAGCCTGAGAGATCCTGTGAGCGTCGCAGCAGACTGCTGGAGTCCTCTCGAGCCTTGTGACGGAGCGAGAGAGGGGGTTGCAGTGCCATACTGGCCTTTTATATGGACACACAGGGGTCACATAGCTTCTCTTTGAAGAAATATTCAACTAATTACCTTGGAGAGTGGCCTCACAGGCAGAGAGCAGACTGCTGATTGTTAAGGCATTGTGAAGCGGTAAGCTAAGGATGAGGATTTTCATCTTGCACAAAAAACACACATCCTCAAAAAAAAAAAAGGCTGGGTCATTGTTCCAACCTGTGAAAGATAAAGAGCCACATATCCTGAGAAGATGGAAGAATCATGACTGGAGACTGAAAGTGCAAAAGGCTATAATACAACAGTAAATCCGATGATGACAGCATACAGTAAAAGGAGCGAATGCACCTGCCAATCAAAACATTCTGTGATACCAATACTCTTAAAATCTAACAACATGATTATCACCATCACTGATGACTCATTAGTTTACACATTTCCTCACGAGCCTCTAGCTAGGCAGACAAACAGCAGAGAGACTTGCAGATACTCGTGCTGGCAGTGTGTTATGCCTGGCACATTCATTCATCGCCTCTCTTGGAGTGCATGAGGCCTGGCTACCTATCAGTGCCAGAACTCCAGAGGCAGCGCTTATCTCCTCTCATAGATCATACCTTTGTGGTGTCTGCTCCTCTGCTAAGGAATGCCAGGTAAGGCTTTTGTGGCTCAGCACAGGCCTGGTACTGTCCTACCAACCCCCAACCCCCTGAGGCTCACAGAGACAGGCAGGCCTGTGGCTGGCCCCACTCTGGCAATGACAGTCACACTGGGCTAATTCACTTGGCGTCAAGTAACAGACATCTGTCACTCAGGATGCCCCCAGGGACACACAGATAAGACCTGAAATAGGGGTGGGCCAGTGGATGTGATGCACTGTGAAATACATACAGACAGACACATACTGATACACAGCTACTACTAGAATGAAGATGTTGTGATATACATTCAAGCGCAAAAGACTTTGTGGTAACTATGATACAAGGACCTGAAATAACTCAAAAATAACTTTAAAAAAACCTTTGCTTTTTCAACATCAAAACAAAAACTAAACTAAACAATAGATACTGGTTTTCCATCTAAAATGAAATATCCCTAGGGGGAGGTTTCTATAGCAACTGCCAGAGGGGCAGCGTGGTTCTGGTGAGGCGGTGCTGTACATGCTGTCCGAGGGAGAGCGGGGCACTGGGGGAGATCAGGTTTCCCCCCTCCAGGGGCCATCCCGAGTCTGTCCCTTTCTCACCCCTTAACTCCGTGCTGCTAGCATTCACATGCTAATTCCTTTCCATTGGTGATTACACTCCCTTTAAACCAACTGACAACTACAGCTGGAGTCAGGCTCTTAACGGCACACTGTTGGACGGATGGGTGGAGGGATGATGGTGAGTACGTGGGTGTATCTGTGTGCTTGTGTGTGTATGCACTTGTATGCATTTGTTGATGGTGCTCTTATTTTGGCTCTCCTTGTGCTCCATAAAACGGTAGTGATAGATGATGACACATTATCTATGCTCCTACCCAAAACAGTCTCACACAACCTCCCATACTGCTGCAGGCTGTGAAACAGACCCAGCCTAATAGCTGTATGTAAATCAACCAGCCCATAAAGATCAGTGTCAGCACTCAGCTGTGTACGTTGGCTGACATGACAAGCACGCCACATGTCTCAATGAATTTACCCAAATGGGCTGCTGGTGGTGCTGGAAATTTAAGCTCAGTGGTATTATACATCCAACAAAATCATCATAAAAACATTGCTTAATGTACACTCATAATTTTAATGGTCTCAGCTGCATGGGTAATCAACACGTGATCTTTTTTTTAGAACGTTGCATTCCTCTGAGCCATCTCTGTATGGGATAGTGAACAGTAAATGAAACAGAAGGCACGAGTAGTAAAGGATACAAGCTCTGGTAGAGCGTCAGCCGGGATTTGACAGCTCTGCTGGCATTGATACAGGTGGCCCGCACCAAGCTTGGCAGCAGTGTCCCAGTGATGATGGTGCCATTAAACAGAGGCCCAAAGAAAGGAACCTGAGAAAGTTAAAAGAGAAAAAAGAAGAACAAACAATAAAGAAAATTTTGTTTAGTTAAGTGTAATTAAGTGGTTAGTTAAGTGGTCAGGGTCCTGTCATTTAAAGGTAAGCTCTTAAAAACTGTTACACGGTTGATTAAAAATTTTCTGTTTTTCTTTTTAACTGTTTCACCATATGTTTAGGGTGAGGGTTCAAGTTGAAACTGGATTTTATTTTTGCATGACAACCACACATATCTAATGTGAATCAATGTTAGGTAAATGAAATTAAAATGACAATCAATACTAAACAATGCACTCATATGGACCTACCAAACAAATACAAAGGGCCAATATGCATTTTAGCGGGGTGTGTGTGTGTGTGTGTGTGTGTGTGTGGCTACACACGTCTGTTCATGCATATTGGAAGGGGGCCCTTAATCACTGAAGCTAAATGGTCGTTGACCTGGAAGCTGATGTGAATGTCAAAGTCTCTCCAATAGGTCCTGCTGTCTTCAAACTGGCAGTTCAGTGAGTATAATAACCAGACAAATTAAACAATAAATGGATTTGAAACAGAAATGATATGGAACAATTAACTTAATCACAGGCTAAAAACTAAGTTAGCATGTGACATCAGAAACCTAAGTATGTTCCTTTATAGTTTCTTGGAGGTGGAAGTTAAAGTTGTAGAACTCTGGAAAAATGTGCTGGCTTGCATGGGGTGGGGGGTGTAGAACAGTGGCAACTTTAGCCCTTCAACCAAAGGTGTGTTGTATTAAATTGAGTAAGCGTAAAGATGAGGGGCTACAGAGTAAGAAAGGGGATTAATCCTCAGAAAGAAAAACGTGACTAATACTAAATGATACTATGATAAATAAACTGTTAATAAACATTGTAGATGTATGAAACACTGATAAATGAATAAAAATAACAATGGCTATGGTCATTCCTACACAGGGATCACTGGTTCTTTGGAGCTGAGCTTGGACTCTC
>JAUBNQ010000004.1:13870396-13886415 GCA_032353495.1 Ctenopoma kingsleyae | reverse complement strand
AATGAATAAAAATAACAATGGCTATGGTCATTCCTACACAGGGATCACTGGTTCTTTGGAGCTGAGCTTGGACTCTCACTTAGGTTTCCTGCATTGTATCATTCTCAGTCATCTCTGATAAATAATTTCAAAAGTAATCAATGCCTTAGCATGAAGAAATCCAAAAGCATATAATACTTTCACCTGAATAATGTTAAATAGGAATAATGGAAAATATTGTGGCTCTAGCTGAACATCTGAAGCGAGCCATCTCAATCTCAAATTTCACTGTCGTCTGAAAGACCACACATCGAGTGCAGTACTGTGGAGTATCCAAGATGAAAGCTGCACAAGAAAGGCTAGAAATCTCTGAAAGCACATACCCACAGTGTGGGTAATAATGTACTGTTGGAGTAGGAGCCTTCAGACGGAAACCACAACAGGAGAAAGAACCTATAAAACTCCTTAACAGGAAGCAAGCACATGGGACTGCTGTAACTCATGAACAGAGACTGGAAATGAGTAGCTGAAAATAGCCTGGATTGTTTTCTTGCTTATTGTGCCTGAAAAATAAGACATGTTGTCATCTTAATTAAAAAAAACACAGCTAATTAATATCTATGACATGCAATAAAACTAACTTCCCACTTAAAATGTGTTGCTTGTGTATTGTTGATAATGGTCATTGACTGCAGCTGTTTACCTGTGGTTTCTTCATGATCTGGATGTAATACATGTGGTTCTTCATCGGGTAGATGATGATCAGCACATCTCCAAAGTCAGTTGGGATGATACCACGTCGGTAGTCCCTGGTGTGCTCTGACCACACTATGTGCACCTCGTCATTTCCCAGGTGACGCAGCTGCCGAGCAAACAAAATCAGTCTAATCAAGTGCTTGGTGAGTGTAGGTAATTTTCATCCCTATGGTGATGATGACAAGAATACAAATCTGATCTGAGTCTGATTAAGGCATGTCACTGGGTTTATCTAGTTGGCACCTTAGGCCCACATCAGCTCCAGAAGTCAGGAATGAATGGACGGGATGAACGATAATAAAATGTTATTTACTGCTGACGGGTCAGCAAAGGTTCCATAAATAAAAAGCCATTTGCAGTGATAACTACCTTTTATCGCTGCATAAAGCAAAATTATATTTAATGATTTATTCCATTATAAGCTATAAAAGTTGTAAAATGGTGTTTCCTAAATATAAAAAAATAAATGTAGCAGGTGCAAGAGTAAGGTGACTGCTTACAGCTAAATCACAAACTTTGTTTGAAAACAATGGTTTAAATAGGGGTCTGGGCTCTGATTTTACTCTTTTTATAGCATTTTTTCATTACAAATTCAAATTGCAAACACAAAATGCACAAAATTGAGCATTTTAAAACCAAATAATTCAAATCCAATTAACTTTCTCCATCAGAGATTAAATTGCTTCCCATTTCCACTCTATTCACAAACACAAATGAAACTGGGCAGGACAAGAAGAAGAACATAGACTTAAATGACGGGAAATTGAGCGATGCTGGTTTGAAAAAGGTAAACAGTTTTTCCCTTTCTGAAGTAAAATAGATGGACACAGCTACGTTATATTCTCTGACAAGTGTCACTTATTAGCTGGTAGTCCAGTGATGTTGAATCAGGCTGTCCTTCCCCCTCTCTGAGGTATCATGGACAATGAAAAGTGAGACTCTACTGAGGAGAAAACATCTGCCAATGTACTGTGGGCCTAATGAGCCATTAAGAAACATGCCCTTGCCACCAAAAATGCAATTAGCACATTCTATTATAAGCCCTTAATTATGCTAATACGGTAATCTTAAACAAATTCACGGCATGCTGATTACTGTAGCTTGCCAGTTCAGCCTGTCTGTCCAAGGATCAGCAGGTACGAACCAGGTCAGTCACTGGGACAATTTCAGAGAAAATGTTGAATATGCATTTGTGATAGACAATCAACACTGGGATGTTAATTTGGGTTAAGATATTAGCATTTGGATGGGCTGAATCACAAGTTTAATGAGGATGCTTATGCTCTAGTCAATCATCTTCTGCAGCAATCTATTTACTCCCTTGTTAATCACATACAAATGTTTGAGACTTCTTTATTGAAATGTGCTTCGAGTCAAAGGCTCTTGTCCAATTAGCCCTCTTTGACCTCCCACCCAGCCAATGGGCTTCACACACATGGAGACAGCAGACCAGAGGACCACAGAATACAAGAGGTGCCTTATAAAAACAACCGCAGTTCAGTTAAGCTGCAGAGCCTCAGGGTGAGAGTGATAGTTAAGGCACTTGTCCATCTCCCTCTAATTCTCTCTCTCTCTCTCTCTCACACAAACACACACACACACACACACACACACACACAGTCTACATGGCCTGACCCCAACCCTGCAGGTCGCTTCTATAACCACATTACTGAAGCCAGCTGCTACTGCTGCAGCCTGCACTACCCTAAAACCCACAATTGGATTGAGGAATTCATGGTTTTCCCTCTATTCTTTTTGGTTCAAAAGGTCTTCTTGGTCCCCCCCCTCCATTGTCTTCAACCAGGCAATCTCCCCATCAAGCGCTCACCCACAGTACGCATCTACGGTCACAGCCAGTAAAGTGGGTGACTGTTGAACTAAAAGTGTTATTTTTAAATTGACAGGGAAACATCTTGCTTGGACAGAGACAAACCTGTTTCTCATTCCAACTCTCCATACCACTTTCTCTTCTCTCTGTCGCCCCTCATCTTTTTCTGAAGCATTTGCACATGGAGACAGACTGCCAATTTGTGCTGGGCCTGCGGCTAGTATGGAGAGATCTGCGCAAGGTGAGCATGAGCAATTACAGAAGTTCCTGGTGAAATGAATGGAAGTGACAGTGACAGCAAACTCCACTCCAGGAATGGCCGCCCCTCCAGCGCCTCACTCTGGTCAGCTACAGTCAAAATCTTTACTCAGTCCTAACTAATTTCTTTGGTCCCTGAGCACAGGTTTCAGGATGGGTTAGGAATGAGTAGGGGGTTATTTGTGAAGAGAAGAGGGGGAGGTCTGAGGAGGACTGGAGAAGGGTTGGATATGAGGAGAGCCTGATGAATTTTCTTCTCAGCGGGGTACTGTATGAGAAGATTGGCAGCACGGGCAGGGGCCTTGCGGCTCATTTCTTTGTGCTAACTGCTACTGGTGCAGTAGAACTCAGAATCCCACTGCAGAACCCAATCGATCGCTCCTGTGGCGGCAGCAGGAATTGGATAAAAGGATCCTGCCGGCATCCGGCCGGCGCCTGCCCTAGCAGGGAGAGCTAATGGCTGAATCCAGGCCCTGGTCACACCACACAGGGAGGGGGGCAGGGGCTAGCAGAATCATAGTCATTACCACAGCAGCACATGCCCTCTCACTCACGCGCCTGCAACTCTCTACTCCTCAGGCCTGCCTGGCCAGGGTCACTAATCAATGCCCGCACTCTGGAGTCACACCTCCTGATCACAGCTTAACACAGAGCTGAAGGCTACAACAACATACTGCTCTGGGTATGAAGGACTGTGTAGCCATTTCACTGCATCAGACAGGAAAAGCAGCTTCTCCTTAATTTCTCCTTTTTCTTAACATACTCAGGTTTGAGCTGTGCATTAAATGCAATAGATATTAAGATAATTCAAATGTCACAGCCAGACAGGAATTTAATTTATAATAAAACAGATTATAAAGAAATCCTGGTTATAAACAGGACTTCTTACCTTTTTGGTGAGGCAGTCATCAGAATCAGATGGCATACGTGTGGAGACGTGGAAGATGGCTTCCACAGTGGAGGTAGCATAGTAAGGAGCTGTTAGACCTGTGCTGCCATTCCTCTGGAGGCCACCCATAAAGCCACAATGTGTGGCAAGGTCCACCTGGTGGATACAGGTTCAGTTTAGAGCTTTGAGTGTTCTCTGTACATATTTAGTTTATATTTGTGGAAACAGCGAATGTTCATGTGAACGTGTGGTTGTCTGCACCTCCCATCCCAGTCCAGACACAAACTCTTCATAGGCCTGACTGCCTGCGCTGTTAGATAAAATGGAGCACTTGTCTTCTTGGCCCTCTCCAATGTAGAACACAGCAATCTTGTGGGTCTCTCGACTACAAAACCAGAAATACAGCATCCAATATTAAAAACAAGAAGAGCAACACAATTAAATTTAAAAAGATTCTTATTACTCCAGACACTTAGGCAATCTTATCAAAGTAAATTGTGTATAGAAGTGTAATTGGATTGAATAAAACCAGGACAGCAGAATGTGTAAAACCTTCTCTGCTATTCTTTCCCCACTATCTATCTAGCTCTAACATAATTTTAATAAAAAAAACAATGGCAGCAAAGCCCCCAACCCCCCCACTCTACTGTACTGTTGCCATGGCAGTACATCGTGCTAAGGTAGATTTAAGGCACTTTGCATGCTTGTGCACAGGTTGTTTATTGCCCAACCAAGTCTGGAATATGAGAGAATGGCATCCTATCCTGAAGGCATTTTTAACAATTATTCAATAAGCTCTTGTAGTTACTGATTGGACTAGGGGAAGAAGTAAGAGTAGGACACCCAGAGTGGCAGTGGAGGCCACGCTTGTAATCGCCAGGAGATGGTACAGATGCGGGGTGGGGGGGGGCAGACACTACACCAAGCAAATGTGTGAGTTCTAAGCACTGTTAATTTCACTTGTATGTCTGTATAGACAGGTTTACAACAGGGTTGCAGTGGCAGCTAGACGACTAACCGAGGACATTAAAATTTAAGTAATTATGTGCATTAATTGTAATGTAATTTCAACTGTGTACAAGTTAATTCATTTTCTAAGTCAACTAACAAAACAAAACAAAAACAAACAACCAAAAAACACCATTACCACTGCCTGGAATCCAGGTTCTTCAGTTCCCTTAAGAGCTTTGAATTTTTCTTCAGCAAATGGAAACTTTTCCTGTTAAGCAAAGACAGACTTGATCAGAGATATTTTCAGTATTTTCAGTTCTCTCTCTCTATAAGTATATATATATATATATAGATATAGTGTCATTCAGGAAACTACCATGCTAGTAGTGTTTTGCACTCAAGATTAACAAAGGCAAAAAAGGCACAGGTTCAAACAGAAATCTCCTCCTAGCTGTGTGCATGCTGCTCCATCACCATTAAGAGGTGTAAGCTTTTAATTTACGGGGAAGCACTGCAAAGATGTGGCTCTGCAAGGTAGTCCTTAGTGAAAACAGCTGGGCACTTTTACCCTGTGGAGAGGAGATTAAGACACTGCAGACTCCAACGTGCTTTTAACTTTGCTCTTTCTCTCTTTGAGTAACGAGCCGGCGGCTGAGTGACTTTGAGGATAAAGGACGTAAGTCAGATATAAAAACATACTGCAGAGTTTATTCTTAAGCTTTTTTTTCTAACTGCTAAATTTAATATGTATTTAGCTGAGTGAATGATAAAGAAAAAAGAAAGAACAACAGAACCCTATCCTTCATTTTCCTCATATTTCCTCTAGTCAAGTGCAAAACAGATTATAGACAATTTCAGGAGGTAGCATACCTGCGATCCCAAGAATTCATGCCAAGGTCATTAAGCAGCAGCCGGCAGAAGTAGAAGGAAGCTTTTGGTTCATGATGGGATGGTTCCCTTTGGCAGGCCGCCCGAAAGCTTACATCAGCGTCCCACCTTCTCACTTGCTCCTCCTCCTGCTGTGTCTGATGGCGAATGGCCTCCAAGATGGCGTTTTCTTGCTCTAGAGTCATGCCATGGGGTGAGGTGGCTGGTTGGTTGAGTTTTAGTTGTGGCTGGGGCAGGCATTCTGGGCTACTGTGGCCAAGGTCCTCCAACAGCTTATCCAGAACATCTACCTCCTCTTCCTCACAAAAGTCAGAGAGAGAGTCTGAGACTGAGCAATGATTTTTGTACAGCCTCTTTGTTGGAGAGGACGGCTGGTTACTACTGGGGATGTCTGCAGTAGTGGTAGAAGGCGGACAATCCGTGGCAGTAAAAACTCCCACATCAGCACAGTCTTCCTGGCTGGTGCAGTAGAGGATTGTCCCATCCCATGAGTATTTGCCCGAGATGTCCCTGACAATGATTCTCACTTGGGAGGACGGGTGAGGGGGCTGACCAACTGTGGGAGTCTCTGCAGGGATCTGCAGGTAGGACAGCAGCGTGCTATCATTAAAAACAAACAGCTGCAGGTTCGGGCTTTTAAAAACCTCAGAGGACAGCTCGGAAGACTCCACGTATGGATTGTCATGATTTTCGCTCACTAAGCTGTGGAGAAGAGCAGGGCCACCGCTCAGCGGATGATGGCCCAGGTGGTTCACCAGGTGTGTCATGACCATCCGTGCTGTCAGAGGTATCAGCTCCATGTTACGTCGGCGCTTTTCTGGTGGAAGAATGAGGACAGGAAGATTAAAATACTGAGACCACATCTGAAGATAATAATGAGAAAGATGTGATTAATGGTAAAAGTTACTGATGGGCTTAGAATAAAACCCATAAAATATTTAATAATATGCCCAGTGACCTTGCTAACCATATTTCAAAAGCCCCACATTTGTGTGTAGACATGCTACCATCTCTGTTAGCTCTTTTTACACAAAGCCAAATCTCATTTATGATTACTAATAGGGGTACTTTATTCGTTTCTCACAATAGCTTGGCCAGCACACCTCTAAGTAGGTAGCATCTAAATCTAATCATGAGAGACAACTTTGAAAAGCCCATTGAGTTGTCTTACAATGAACAAGCGTTGATACTGGTCGAGTGCTAATGAGAACCACCGTCTTTATAGGCTGCTGAATAGGACTCTCCTTAGTGAATTGCATTTATGTAAATGCACAGGTTTTTACTCCCAAGTGAAAGGCATGCCGTGCTTTATTCTACAGTGATGCGGGAAAAACAAGAAGATGCACTCTTGCATTGTGACAGTGCTATCAATACCATCATCCCCCATCAAAGTGGAGAAAGCTCTTTAGAAAGCAGGCCAAGCTGCATTAGAGATGCAGTGGCCCTTTGATGTGACTTGATCAATATGAGGTGGGGGCATGAATATAACTAGGCCGGCACTCTTTGGTTAGCCCTTTTGATAGTGTTTTGTTATTTCTACCAAGACTCAGTGCAGTTTAGGTGTAGCTGAATAAGCAGAGGTGTGGTGAAATTTTCCAGGCAAAAGCTATTGTTCAAATTTCTTACATTGTTTCAGTAGACATATGCACTGCGTATTTGCGGTCCTTAGAGGACTTTTTAGAAGTTGAGGACATGCTGGAGAGAGACAAATACATTGCCTAATGGAATCACAAGGTCACAAAAAGAAAAATCACATTTTTATCTAAACCCCATAATGGGTCTTCTCTCTAGGGCTGAGCACTAATGCGAACATTCCATTCCCTGTGATGGTTGATTTCCTTTTCATACTTTTAATAAGATATTGACATTTAATGGAGAGGTTACAAATGGATGGTCTACTTAGAGTTTGCTTTTCACTGTAATCTCAGATTTTTGGGGTGGAAGAATATATGCCTCCGTGGTTTTTATGAAGTACAGTATGGAGCTGAAGTGAACTAGTCTGTAAATCATAATCAGAGACGGTAATCTGGGGATGAGCTTTGATGTCATCACTGCCTGCCATTTTTTCCCCTCTATGTTTAACCATATGTAGAACCATGCACACATACTATACACACAGTAGGTGCATCAAAAAGGCCTCTTTCCTCCCACTGTTGATACAGAGATGACATGCCTGTGTGTCCTTACCTTCAGCTACAGTCAGCAGGTTGCTGAAGTCGGTGGCATTAGTCTGGGAGGGCGGTGGCTCAAAATTCTTAACCTGACCCAACATCAGGTCATAGTCACTGGACAAGTCTGACAGACTGAGGAGGTAGTGGCTCTGCTGAGTGTGCAAGTTGGAGCCGGACACACAGCAGTGCAGCACCTAAGGAACAGGAGAAAATAGGTTAGATGAAGTACACCTGGCGACTAATTCTACAGTGTGATAGTGGGAGGTACTTTGATGACTGGACTTTGACTCTGATGTGTAAAGACAATATATTATTAGATATGATGGAGTATGGCAAGATAATGTATAGTGACACATCTGCAGGTCTGTTCTAGATTAACATGATCCAGGAGCATATGAAAGGGGAATGTATGGCCCATTTACATCATAAGGCAATGATGGGAGGGAGGGAGGAAAAAAAAAAAGAGGGTCTTTATTGCCACTAATCCATTTCTCCTGTGATGTGTGAGTGTATCGATCTACATAACAGATGGCAGAGCATCCGTTAGTAGGCCTAGATAAGGCGCACTGGGGCAGTTGATTACAGCCATTGGACAGGTTTACACTGTTTGATTTAATTAAGACTTTATCCTTGTGCTCAGCTACCACAACAAACATGCACGTTCAGCCAAACACACGCACAGACACACACACACCTGTATACTGTATAATCTGAGTGCCAGTAAGGTGCTGCATATGAGGGGGTAAACATATGCCTAATGTATGTAAATGATGGGGCCTCTTATTCAGAGTGAAGCAACTTGTGTAAAGCCATGCAAAGGCTAATCCTATTCAATATACACATACGCTCACACTTGGCTGAGAGACGCTCAGAGAGGCAGGCTGGCCCTGCCATCTGAAACAGTATTGTGTGGGGCAATGTAGACTGTATGTGGATGATTCTACAGCGCAGACCTCTGGGTGCATGGGGGAGGGACTGGATGCTTGATGCTGAAAAGACCTAAACCAAACAGCTGCTACACCAAAGCCCCAAAGAGCTTCATCTGTGGAGAGGTGGAGAGGGAGGGGGAAAACCCACGGCTGTGCTTGACAACTAAGTGACTGCACTTCACATAGCAACAGTTCCTGGAAGGTAACACACAGTGAAACAAGCATACTGTTGTTAGAGGCACATATTGTTTGGATATATGAGTAGGCCCACGTACACTCATAAATCTAATAACAAAAACGCAAACAGAGACATACAGGTGCGCACATGCACAACTGTACCTGTCCTTGCTCACTCTCGCTCCCTCTCTCACACTCACACAGAGGGATGGTGCAGCTGGCTGCTGAGGCTGAGAGAGCAGATGGAGGAGCTTGAACAGAACTCCAGTCAACCAGTAAGGTCTAGTGTAATGTTGGTTTTCTCATCGATCTGTATGCTGCCAGTCGCCACAAACAACTTTTCTTATCTTTATCTTCATCTCTTGATGGGGAGCTTCACTACTTTTCATTAGTTGTGTAAATATAATTTGCAGAACAGATTATAAGCTTTATAAAACATTAAACATTACTTAAAGGAAGGTGATGAATGAAAAATAAATGAGACAGTCAGCTACCCTGTCAGTGTCACATTCTGGTAACTGATGGAAAAAAGGGAGGTCTTTTCTATTATGGAAGCTATTCTCTGCTTGGTATAGTGAATAATTAGCAGCTGGCGTGCCTGTGGAAATGTATAGATTGAACTTGATATTGCATTAATATTGTCACACCTTGTGACGCCTTGCTTAAAATATTGTTTCCAGTGAAACCCAGAGGGGCCATGGCTTTTGTGTGCTGATAGACAACCAATCATGCCTAATTATCTTTGCTTTCATAGCAGCTGCAGTCGCTCTCATATTAAGACATATTCCATTCAAATCTCCAGGACAAGCGTTTATAGCCTGAGCATATCAAGTGGACAAAGGGTCCTGTTTGAATAATTGGACCATTTCTTATCAGGGGTGACATCCTTACAAAGATCTGCCGTTGACCGCATCTGCCCAGACAGGAGGGAATGAATAATACCTCATTCATTTGTGCCTGAAGCTTGGCCCTCATCCTCAGGGTCAGACCATAAAATAAAGTGTTAGAGGAACAAATACAAGAGAAATATTTTACCCGTTTTAAACATTAGCAGTTATGCTCCAGCAAAGTAAATTGTAAGGGTTCCTGCATATGATAAATACTAACTGCATGAGTGTATGGCAGGTGCTTATATGTTGTTGTGCCACTATAATGTTAAATGAGGCATAGTCATGAGGTCACGGTGAAGGTGAGTGTAATTAAAGTGGCCAAGTCCATGTAGTGGGATGGGGGAGATTGTGCTCTGTCCATGGGCAAAGCCTATGTGTATTTCAGAAGATACTGGAAAGTGGTCAGTTGTTAAGCAAGTTCCTTCAAGTGCTTTGTAACTGAAACTCTCAGTTGCCAGTGAGGCTACCTACCCTGTAGATGTAATCCAGCAATGGTGCCTTGAGGGACGCGTGGTCCTCAATTGAAGGCATGTTGATAGGTTCCAACAGTAGACTTAAGGGAACAGCCATGCACCAGTCCAGCAGGCAAAGCAGCAGCGACACCAGTAACTGAAGAGTTAAGGAAAAAAGATCAGTTTAGTGAACCAACCCCAAAACTAAAAAAAATAATATTAATGGGGAAAAGTCTGTTTCAGAGAAACAACAGGTAATAAAAGAGAGCTGCTGAGAGAAAATGCACAGACAGAGAGAGGTAAAGAGGAATCAAATCACATCAGTTGAAACATTCCTCTGCAAATGCACCATTCCAACATGAGAGATCAAGGCCATTTTATGTTCCCTCCTTTCCAACATGTACCTTTTTGTCTGCTTCCACTGTTGAGTGCTCTGCGCTTGGCAACAAAAAGGCTATTGTGGCCACAAAGATCTGTGTTGGGACAAAACAAGGAGAAAGATAATTGGATGACACACTCCTATTCACCAGCCTTCTGCTAAAATGGATGTGATGCCATGGGGCGTAGGGTATGCATATGCATGAGTAATGGTAAGGTGGGCATTTAAAAGCTGAACTGACTTAAGAGGAATTTCTGTTACTTATAGTAGCTCTCCAAAGACACTAATTGCTACTGGAAATTTAACTATGTGCATGTACCCTTACCTCAATGATTTTCTTCGGTAGAGTGGGCTCCAACCTCTGGAGATGTTCCCAGTGAGAGATGAGCAGTTGAAAGACATCACAGGCTACTTGAGCCACCGCTTTGTTCCCAAACTGGACAAACAAACAGACAAGAGAACAGGAGAAGTTGAGGACTTGGCTCCTTGTATAGCAAGTAGCAACAATATAGATAAATGCAGATATTAAGTAAAGAGTTTTCTATTACACATCTACATAACTGAAGCAGAAGAATGTTTTCCATTTAAATGTTTGAAAATCCACTCATTCTAGCCAGCTTAGTGAAGATACCAATGATTCAGCCTTCTGTGGCTATACCCAAAATAAATAAGAACATTCAAAAACACATTCAAAAGATTTAATATGTCTAAGACTATAATACGTGGACACCTGATACTTACACTAAGTTATGCATGTGTGACAAATAATTACTCATGTTAATGCTGGCTTTATAGCCAGAACATAATCACAAATTGACACAGTTAAAAGGTGGATGTAACTTAATGTAACTTCATGTACACATACATACAAACTGTGTCTTGACTGTAATGTGTGTTCTTGATGTATAACAATCCCCGGAGTTCAAAGTTATTTACATTATCTTTCATAATCCCGAGTTTTTTTTTTAATGTGCCACCTAAATACTTACAGTAAATTCTAAAAAAAAAAGAGAGAGGGACATCGCTGGATAAAGTTGGGTTTGGAAAAGTTTAGGAGCACACACTGATTGTGGCAAAATTCACAGTAATTTCCCTTAAATTTAGTTTTTCACTTACTCTTCAGATAATCAGCATAATTTCATTTCCACTTCAAACCATGGCTCATTTTCTCCAGACTCACTGGAGAAAAGAATTGAGCTGTTGACAATTTTCTTTCAAATGTGGATTTCTTCAGTGATTTGAAATTCTTTGTGGAGAAATAGAATTTCCCATTTCTTCCAGCTGAATGCCTCTCAACATGTAACAAGGGCAGACAATGTGGGGAGTGCAGAAATGGCCAAACACAAAAAGGGGCCCTGAGAGTTCAGCACCTGCTTTTAGAAAAGAGACTCTCAGTGGCACTCTTCCCCCTAGATCCCCCACCCAGCATATACCCGCTATTTTGGGGCTGGCTGAGTCTGTGTGTCAAGTTGTACAGGGGAGTGATTACTGCTCCATTAGAGAAGGGGGTGGGGGTGGGGGGGTTGCTTGAACAGGAAGCTGGGAGATGTAGCTGCTTAAATTGGCCCACATCTACTGAGAGCGAGCAGCCTGGAAATTACGCCACCGCCCCAAACCCTTTTCCATGGAAAAAAAAAAAAACAACAGCCTCCACTGGTTCTCTGCATCTCTTCACTCAGAGAGAAAAGAGGGCTCTTCCAAAATATACCCATGAGTCACATCACTGCACATGTTTTATTCTCACACTTTTTCTCTCCTCGCTATGTTGAAATTGTTCTGCAGTCCTTTTATGTAATCAACTATCATTTTAGTTAGAACTAAGCCCTACAGGGCATAAAACAAAAAAGATTGTGATGAAATCCAGACAATCTCTGTGATTTATTCTGGTATATTGGCAGTTCTGATGGTTAACATTACCTATAATGCATGTGTTTTAAAAAAAAAAGTGAACTTGTATTTTGTACATGTTATTAGGTATCACAGAGTAAACATATTCAAAGTTTTTCCTCGGAGAATCACTGACCTTTAGTGTTACTCCCAAAACATTGATGGCATCTTTAACCTGGTGGTGGATGTTCTGTTGCATTAGCTCCTCACACACCCACATACCCAGGCTGCATACAGCAATACACCTAAATGAAAAAAAGCAGAGTACCAATTTATGTTAATGTAACAATCTGAATAGTATAAATGCATTTTAAAAACTATTCTACTATTAAACTAAAGGACAGAAGCAATATTTTAGGACAACAGGCTTTAAAAGAATTAAACAGATGGTATCCATTAGCTCAAATTTTATTATGCATACACAAATGTATGTAAAAACACAGTATCAACCAAACTAATAAAATAAATGATGTCAATATAAACTAAGAAAAAAAAAATCATTGCCAATCTTGCTAATTATACCTGGCCCCTTCACAGTGTTCCCTTGTTGCAGTTTCCAGAAGTTTGTTGACTAGATAATCCTGAATAAGAAAGACACAAAAAAAACAGAACGCATAATGCTCTCAAATGACAACAACAAATTATTCGCTTTATTTAAAGTTTGGAATAATATAATGGCAAATTGTAAAATGTGTTCACATTTTAAGAGAAAAATTTACAACATCAGCATGACCGATATGTCCATACTTCAGATTACCAAACAACTTCTTATTTTTAAATGTAATTACTTTCCAGTTCAAGTACAGTACATGTTGGTCATTTACCTTAATATCCTCATTGCCTACAACAATTTCATCAGAGCCAGGCACATGCTGTAGTACAGGAATCTGGAGGTAAAGGTTGGGGAAACACACAAGGGAGCCCAGGATTGTCTGAGCCTCCATCCTCGGAGCCTGGCAGTAATGAGACAAAAACATGCTATCATTAATTCCCTAAAGCTACATAAAAATAACCCACCTCCAGGAAAACAGGAAGCATGCTATCAGGGGAAAAAGGATTGAAGCAATCCAACAGAATTAATTTAGTCTTTTTTCATGACTCTGCTCAACATTGGAACGCTCGTAGGCGTTGGACAACAAAATTACTGATTAAATGCACAATGGATGCAGCTCTAATGCAGATTGCATGTGGTTGCACCTGATGAGCTGCTGTTATCTGTGTTCAGGCTCATAAATCTGGCACCCCAAACAGCAAGAAAGAATACATTTGTGTCCCAGAAATATTGCATTATTTAAAAAACTTGAGGACATTGTGTCTTACTGGTCTGTCAACATAGCCTGTATTAATTGTTCCAAAATAGGTCACAGTCCTGTGCATTCAAGTGAGTGTTCATCAGCACAAAATTCAAATAGATTCTGCATAGGATTTTCCCTTGAATTTTTCAATGTTGAAAAACTGCAAAATTCAGGAATCATTACAGGAGTACATTATTACATAAAGTGCTACCAGTCACGAGTAGTGAGAGAGAGAATTAGTGGAGGTCAATAGGCATGAGAAGTAACTGTGCTTTCTGCATGTTGTTGAAGTTTCTTTAATTCTGTCCTCCACAGCAACCAGTACGCTGTATCTTTAAATAAGAGTTCTGAAGGATTTTTAGCAACTTTCCTGAAAACTTCTATATCTATAAAACATTTTTAGATTCCAGTTTGACTCGCATAATAAATCTGAATGTTGCGTGTTTGTACCTCAGAGTAGTCAGAGCTGAGAACGCGCGCAGCAGCACTGATGAAATCTCCAATCAGCATGGTGAAGCCCGGCAGGCCGAGGGAGAAGAATCGAGGTGAGCAAGAGCGAATGATGGTGTTCACAACATCCTGATGACAAACATGAACACAGACACATAAAATAAATATTAATAAAATGTTTGTTTCTGTTATTACACACCAAAAACTGACTTAAATTTATGTCAGAATACACAACCAGCAGTACCAAAACTCAGTGTCTATAATTTACAAAACTATTCAGACTGTTACATCAGTACTTTGTAGAAGCCCTTTCAGAAGCAATTACAGCTTTGAGTCTTCTTGGCAATATTTCAACAAGCTTCTCACACTTGGCTTTTGGGTAGTTTATCCCATCCTTTGTGGCAGATCCTTTCAAGCTCCATAAGTCTAACCACTGTCCCTCTCCACAGATTTCTTCTCAAAAGTCTGGGCTTATTTAAGGACAGTCAGAAACCAGAAGTCTCTCTCCAGTTTTTAATGTTCCTCCCACTGGGATGCACTCCCATAGCATGATGATGCCACTGCCATGCCTCAGTAAAAAGGATGGCACAAACTAGGGGATGAGCAGTGCCTGGTGTCGACAGACACTTAATCTTCTGTATTATCAGAGCAGAGAATAATTTTCCTAACGCTTTCAGATTCCTTTAAATGCTGTTTAAAACTCAAAGTGTGCCATGATAAGCCTTTTACTGAAAGTGACTTCCATCTAGCCACTCTACTGAGCCTGATTGATGGAGCACTGCTGAGATTGGTTGTTCTTCCGCCAGGTTCTTCCATCTCTGTAAAGAACTTCTGAAGCGCTGTTAGAGTGACAGTTTAAAATTAAATTTACAACACAATCAAGTGCGCAAGACACAAAGGGGTCTGAATACTTTCTGAAACCACTGTAGGTGGGATTTTTGCATTTGGTATGAGTGTGGGAGAGTAGTAACAGAAATATTTTGTAAATGGGCCACCATGTGAGAGACATGGCAGGGAGAAAGCTTTTTCCTCCAACAGGTAGGCTAAGCATTTTACGTGTGTTGAGGAGAGTAAGGCACTCAGCAACACATGTCACTAAAGGACAGGGAAAAAAAAACAGAGTGGGAAAGAAATGCAGAGGAGAGAGAGGTAGCAGATGGATTGTTCATAGAGGATAAGAGGGAAAACAAAAGCCCTCAACTTTCATGAGTCACATGTATATATACACACACGCAAACCTGTAATTAAAGCCAGAGACAAGGTATTGTTCTGCTGAGGTACAGGCGGCTCAGTGGCAGATGGGTGCTCTTTCAACACTAACATATGCTGTATGTAGTGAGCTCTGCACAAACTGCTCAAGTATGTACAGTATAATACCATGCTAGATGAGAGCATAAAAAGCCTTTACCAGGTTTTCCATGCTATATTTAGGTAGTAAAGCAGGACGAAGAGGATGATTTATTTACACACACTGACAGGAAGAATACTTATTTTGAAAAAAAAAACAACCCCAAAACAAAACAAACATTGGTATGTGAATTCAGCATTTCAGAAATGCAAGAAGATTGTTCTCTCTCTTATCAGAAACATTCGCGTGCATATTTGTGTACAAAGGCAAGGTCCAGGATGGAAACACCTGCCTTCTTGGCAATAAACTTGTGTAAATCGGACAGTTCAAACATCAGCCTGTTCCTAGCTGAACCAAAGGGCACTTTAGCAAACATACAAGCACACAATTTTTCACTCCCTCACTCCCTCACTCCCTCACTCACTCACTCACTCACTCACTCACTCACTCACTCACTCGACATTAATCACCTGAAGCTTTGGTAAACAGTGA
>JAUBNQ010000004.1:13832000-13865487 GCA_032353495.1 Ctenopoma kingsleyae | reverse complement strand
AGACAGCTTCTATTTAAGTGATTTCTTGTTTTGACAGGTCTGGCAATAATCAGGCCTTGGTGTGTCAAGTGAAATTGAGCCCAGCTTTCAAAAAAAAAAGAAAAAAAAAGAAAGAAAAGAAAATAGGCTAATCACAGTTCATTCATGATTTAGTGAGGGGGGCAATTACTTTTTCACATAGGCCAGGCAGGCTTGGGCAGCTTTTTCCCTTATTTTATTTATCTTGGTTTGATGACCTGAGTCATTTAAGTGTACAAATATGCAAAAAAATAAAAAAGGATGGACAAACTTTGTCACAGCACTGTACACAGTATGTCAATACCACCTTACCTTAGCAAGCTTGTGCCAAAGCTCATAGAGATAGGAGAAGACCTTGGCATGGATTTTGGGACAGGAAATGCTGTTGATATCTCCCAGGATACCCAATATCCTCCTCCAAAGGACAAAAGCTGAATCAGCGTGCCAGCCAGTCAGGGTTCCACCAGCAATGATGCTGACATCATCAGCCAGATACTCACTGCTGTCTGCATGGTCACAGAGAGAATTTGGGGTTGATGGGGGAGAAAGTAAAATGTTTAGTAACATGTGCAGTGGCTGACCCTAATAGGTAAACCCAGTTCAATTTTACTGAGGATGTGGGATTCAGTCAACAAATGCAGAACAGGTTTTTGTAAGCATTTTACATTTTGGCGCATTTCTTGTCAAAAGGTCAATAAACTTTCAAGGCAATCACATCACTCTTTGAGCAATTGTTGACCAAATCCGTAGTCACTGTGCATTATCCCAAATGCATCCAAGCACCAAGATCTCAGTCCAGTAAAACCCATTAAAGCACTGAGGTACTTTTGGGAAACAGGCACAAGCCACATGCATCACCCAAATAAACTAAGGTTGAAATATGAGAGGACAGTGCCACCTAGTGGGTAGCAGAAGAAGAGGGAATAAAGGCCTGGAAAAGATGAAATGTAAAATGTGTGTAGAAGACCTGAAGTGGTTTTTCAGCTTTTTCAGCACAACATTAAAATGACCATGAATGGTTATGAGGATATGTCAAATGGGAGAGTGAAAAAAAAATTAAATGGAAATAAAGGTAAGGCTGAAAAATATAGAATAATATCAAACATTGAGAGTCAATGGTAAAGGAGAACCCTATGTTCTACTTGATGAGTAGCAGCTAAGTAGCAGTACCCAAGTGATGTGGCATGTGTAAGACAGACTGATGCATGGTGTCGTCCAGGGGGCAGTCCCGTGGGCACTCTGTGTGCACCAGCAGGGCTGGTGAGGCAGGGGGGTTCAGGGGGTAGTGGTTGTGGTAGGACAGGTGTGCTGAGTGAGAAGGGAGGGCACACTCAGGACCTAAAAACAACAAGGGATAAGGGATAAAACTGGGCTTGAGGAAGGGAGCACAGGGAAAAAGGAGGAGTGACAAATTCACGATGATCACAATGTAGGACAACACAAACAGAAGTTCACACACAAGAGTGGCAAGGAAATAGGGGCAATAATAATCTCTTCTATCAATAACGGTGGATGGGGAGGAAGTGGGTAAACTAAGACCCAAAGGAAATATTTAGATTATTTTCTTATAATAATATACAGTATTTAACTATCGCTAAAAAATACTACAATTCAGTGAAAATCAAACTGCAGACCACAGGTCACTTCACAAAATCCCCAATCAAACACACAAGCTGTCAGCAGCTTTAAAAGATTAACTGGCTTAGCCAAAGAGATACTGACAAGCAGGTAGAGTTTCTGACAGAGTCACTGTACCTGCCTATGACTAATCCATCAAGGGCAATGTTATTGCCAGAATCAAAAGCCCATATGGATAAAGCACACCTGAGATGAACCTGGAGAACTGCTGAACTCTTCCAACTAATTTTCCCTCTGTGCTTACTGTTTACATAGGATTGTTCTTTGCAATGCAGCAATTTTAATAAAGAAGACAAGTCCAGAACATTACAGTTACCACAGACATAACAATATATTAATATCTGTCGTAAATATAGAACAAGCATTCTTAGCAGTTGCAATACCTGCTAGAGCTTCATTGTGGCTGAGCAGCAGACTCCCCTGGTTCTGGGGCTCGGTCGTCACATCCATGTGGGCTGACTGTGTGGACTGAGTGTCAGCCTCCTCATCAAATGCCTGCCAGGTAATATCAGCTTCATTGAGGTAGCCGTTGGACATCTCACTGCTTATACTCTCGCCTATGTAGGGTGGGCAAATAAGGCGGATAAAGAACATAAAAGGTTTATGAAATTTAATGCAGAAAAGTATGAGTATGAGATCTATCTATATACAGCATATTTACAGTAATGTTTAAAATAATAGTCTGACATCACTAACCCGATCAATCACGGTTTTTGATAGAAATTGTTTCTACATGGCAAATAATTTACTGGTAGGTGCAGTAGAGTAAAACGGACCCAACAGTCATGAAATTCATGCTGCTGATTCCGTGTAATTGAATAATTAATTGAAATATCTCCTCATACTATTTAAAATAATAGCAGTGTGGAGTTCAATTATTGAGGTCATTCATTCTGTAAAAAAAAAAAATTCAGAATAAAATTGGTTCCAGACATTGTTCAGTCTGACTAAACTTTGATTAAAAAGTTGATTAGAGAGAGGAAAATATATAAAGAAGTGTAATATATGACAGGTTGCTCAGCTAAAATGATCTCAAATGCTTTAAAATGGCAACCAAAACCTGAAAGATGTGGGAAAAAATGGAAAACTACCATTCGAATGGATCAAAGAAAAGCCAAAATGGCAAAGAGTCAGCCAATGATCAGCTCCAAGATAATCAAAGAAGGTCTAAAGATACCTGTGAGTACTGTTACAATTAGAAGACGCCTATGTGAAATCAAGATATCTGCAAGAAGCCCCAGCAGAGTCCCATTGTTGAAAAACAGATGTGCTGAAGAGGTTACACTGACCAGCCTAAAGATAAATTCCGCAACATTTTGTGAACTGATAAGAGCAAGATTGTTCTTTTTGGATCTAGTGGCCGCAGACAATTTGTTGACCTCCAAACACTGAATTCAAACCACAGTACACCGTGAAGATAGTGAAGCATGGCATGGCATGGCATCATGATATGGGGATGTTTCTCATACTATAGTGTCAGGCCTATTTAATGTATAACAGCTATCACATTTTACATCTGCAGTGTTCCCAATGCATTTGTGTGTATGGAAATAAAAGTTGTTATAAGGATTTTGAGCTTTATTTACTTTTTTAAACTCATTGCTATAACTCTGAACACAACTGTGTATATTATATATTATGTCTAACTTTTCTCTCTGATCTTAGGCCTTGTGTAGTTTGTGTGTCCCTCTGTATTGCACTCCGTCTCTGCTGGACTGCTGCTCTGCCGAATGAAAATCTAGGAACACAAAAATATAAATCAGAGATGAGATGCTTGTACCCATTACATTAACTTGCTATGCTACTATTGTGCAAGATGATTCTTCTTACCGCTGGTGGCTCATTGCTGTCTCTCTTCCCCACAGATATCCTGGTATCAGAGCCACAGGAAGCAGGGGAGTGCTCTCTCTCCTGGGCTGTAGTGCAACACAGGATGTAAGAAATAAGCAGAGACAGCAAAATGAAGTTATCTTAAAAAGCTTTCAGTGTTTAACTACTGTCTTTATGTCCTTGAGTGTAATAGTATTGGCAGGAATTCCTTTTCAACAGGGAGAATGCATGAGAATTATTCAAGGCTAATGTGTGTGCTTTTATTTTTCTCTTCATCAATAAGCCCTATCAAAAAACTAATGTAACAGATAATAAAAAAAAGAATACATCAAAATCCATATGAGAATACTCTGTAAACATCAGGTTCCCCCGTAGTTTCTAAATTTTATCCAAGCAACAGAATTTTTACAAAGAATCTCTGTACTCTTTAGGTAATGCAGGGATATGTAACCTCACTGCAACATTTAACCATTAAAGGATTGTCACCACTAAGTATACACCGATACCGATAACATTCACCTGCCAACGATATAATTAATAATTTGGCAACTGATAAATGACTTATTTTTCTGCCTTTTATTTTATGACTTCCCAGCATCTCAGCAAACTCATGTCTAATTACAATCTTGGTGTGAGGTGTATGTGTCATCTATGCCAGGTCAGACGTCCAAAATGTGAGCAATAAAAAAATATTCTGTGTATGTATTTACCTGGTAAAGTGTCAGAAAGTTGTTGGGTGATGTCTGAGGTGCTGCTGCTACGTGGCAGAGGGCTATCCCCGCCTCCCAGTTCCTCCTCTCCCCCACATTCTGACAGCTGACACTCCTCCACATCTGACAGAACAAGAAGACAGTTAGAAAGAGCAATACGACCAAATGCCACAAAACAAATCCTGAAACCCTGAAACACACAGGAATATGTCTTGTTAGATAAAGATTTGACATATTCAGGTGAAAGCTGCAGAGAAATTAGGACATGCACACATGCTGTGATGATGCAGACACACACTTGTTATAGACTGAATTTATACATCCTGCAGAAAGCAGCAAGGCTGCCTCTGATACGTTTTCAATAATTAAGCACAATAGAATTTAAAATCATGTTATATATAAATAAAATTTGGTAATACTTCCAGATCCCTTGTATTATATGACAGGTGGATGGTAGAGTCAAGACAGAGGTCACAAACACACAAACGCATGCAGCTCTCAGCATAAACTTTACCTGAGAGTCTGTGAGAGCAAGCAGAGTTACCAGAAGAGATACCAGGCAAGAAAGAGCTCACAGTGTGGAGCAGCATAGGAACGCTTTTAGTAGTGGGCAAAGCCTCGTATAGATGAACACAGTTGCTGATGGACTGGCTTCGCTTAGCTTCCATCAGGGAGAGCGAAAGAAAAGAAAAGAGAAAAGAGAGAGAGAGACAGTGGAAACAGAAAAGAAGTAAAGGGAAAGAGACAGTATTCAATGTCTGAAAAGTAAACATTTCTAGAAAAGTGCTGTTATCAATACATCAGTCATCAATCACCAGTGCAGAGAAAATAAAGCACTTCAGTGCCAGAGTTAGTCTGATAGTGTCCATTTATAGCTGAATATGAGAGAGACATTTCAGGGAGAATAGTTGCTCAAAAGATCAACAACAGAAGAAAATACTGAAACCAGAACTGAAGTCACTGAAACGGTAAATTCACACTTAAGTGTATTTTACATATTTATATTCTTCTGAACTATATCAATATTTGACAGTTTCACAAAATCTAAAACAATATAGACTTTCAAGCACTGCTCCTAAATGACTTCTAACATCCACAAATACATGCTTTTGCTATATTTGCACTGTAATTTCTTTTTTACTGATCAAGATTTAAGCAAATATTAGTATACCAGCAATAAATAAATACACTACCTTTGGCTTCTCTGTTGGTCCAGCTAGCTCTAATTTAGACTGGTTCTGTCTCCCAAGTTAATTTTGTTTCTAGAGCTAGATAAATAAATAAATCAGGCTGATATATTAGCTGAAATTAGCTTTTCGCAAATATGTGTAATTGGTGTATGTGTCGACTGATACGTAAAAAAAAAAAAAAAGCTGTATATTGATTTTCATGTATATGAGTAAAAAAATTAGAAAATGCCCATATATTATGGAATGTTGTAACTCGCAATAAGTACTAAACTGGTTTTACAGTATATGCTGGTAGGAATTTCAATTAATCAAATTAAAAATAATATTAAAGTTAGTTCCTATGAACCTCACTGGTGTAACTTATCACTCCCTTTAATTATTATTCCACCAGAGGCCTTGTGCTTAAAATACTGTGAACGACAACACATCTATCTATTATCTAAGTTTAATCCAAATTATATTAAATTTTGATGCAACTATTTAGTAAATATACATCCAATAATTATCCTAACAGTGACAGAATTGAAGTTGTCCAACTGGGTCTGTGTGGTAGTATGAGTTTAATGAGTACCATAATGAAACATTATTATCAAGAAGAGATCTCACAATATTAGTCTGTATTTGCATGAGTAAGTACAGCCAAGTTTTGACAGTTGGCAATGCTGAGTCATTGCCATTGTGTCTGGATAGCACTTCAGGCTTAATCTCAAAGAGAGCAATCAAAGAAGACTGTTCTATTCTCTGCTTTCAGCACACTTTAATTACGCTTTTCAGTTCAGAGAGCTCTCTGCTACAGCCCACCTCTGCGTCTCATTTATGCATATTAATGAGCATTAATTATACTCTTAATGAAACTATCAAAAAACTGCCATGCAATTGATGTGTGGACCTTCTCTTGAGGAGTAGGGAGGAGGCCTGTTGAGGCTTTGAAAATCAATGTGGGAGAAATCCAATTAGGCCAAAGAAAGGGAAGGGAATTTAAAGCGGCAGTGTTTAATGTCCATCCTTGCTAGCATGCACATACAAATTAACAGACTAACAGAATAGGTGCATAAACATATACATGAGACACATAATGGAAATGTCAAAACACACACACACACACACAAGATCTCAGCCTTCAGGCACAAATACATCTGCTCCAAGCTCAACAAGTTTGTCATTTCAGTATACTGATGGTAATTGGGGAGACAGGAGGAAAAGGACAGGAGAAAAGAAAAGGGACCATCTCTGTCTTTTATCCTCCACATTAAGATTCTGTCTAGACAAAATTAAGACAAACAAGGCAGGCACTGCAGCTAGTTACTACTCTGGTGCCTTCCAGCTCAACTTATAATTAGGCTGCCACATTCCCATCAGATAAGGGGGTATTTGCTGTGTATAAAGTGAGCTAATGACAATGAGTGTCCAAAGCTGGCCTTTGACATGTTGTCGGGGGAATGGTGTTGAATGTCTGCAATTGAGCTGACATGGAAACATGTTGACATTGGTTAGTGACACGTGAGGGGAACAATGAAGGCCATCTGCTGGCCTCTTTGTCTTTGGTGTTCTTCCTTTCAGCAGCACCTGGGCTACTGTACACATGCCAGAAGGCTTTCACACACAGTAAATACATTTGATAAACCCTATAGTCTGAGGTTTTGGTTCAGAACCTTATCAGTATTGAGTTAGCCCACACAAAGCCAAACAAATGATACAACATATACATAAAACAGTATGTACATGCAACAGTCTTTCCATTGTATTTTATTTGTACTCGCTTTGATGGATTAGTAATGTACAGGCAATTCAATAGTGTTATCATTAGTATTACAAGTACTTACCAGAGGCCTTCTGTCGGACGTTGTTTCGGGCCTTCTCTACACCAGGTGCTCCTGATGTAGTCGCAGAGCGAATCCTCATGGGCTCCTGAACTCCTGGACCGCCCTGCTCTCCCTGATTCCTCCAACTCAGTGAGAAAGAGCGTGCCACTGCTGCCGCTTTCTGTGAGTCCTGGATCACTCCTGATATACAAAGAGTAACATTTGCTGAGTAGTGAGATGCCACTGAACAATTTTTTTATTAATAATCATTCAAGCATCAACTTCTAGTGACATGTAAGGCAGTTCTCTGTGGCTTTAAGCAACATAAAGTTTAGATGCCATGACGCTATTTGAAGCCTTACAAATCATGTCCTTTGAAGATACCAGCCCACACACCAGTGCCTAAAACCTGCAGTGTGGATTTTATCTTAACTAACAAGAGCTCATTGTCAAATACACACTTAAAGCACCAGTGAGTAAGATTTAAAATTTTATACTTGCCAACCACACGTAGTAAAATGGACAATCTAGCAGATTACCAGCCAGATTGGGACTGGGCAGTGCATACATTGGTGCTTGAAAGTTTATGTATAAATATTAATATGCTCGTATATAGTCTGATCTTGCAAAGATCACAACAAGAGCAACGTGTGTGAGAGTCTGTGATGTCATAAGGAAAGTACAGGTTTCATGTCCTTGCTGTGGCTTATATCAATGTTCATGTGTCCACAATGGGGAGAACACTGAAGAACAATGGTGTGTGTAACAGATTTGCAATGATGAAACTACTAGTCTCCAAAAATGATGAGTGATGCCCGTCTACACTTTGCTCAAGACCACGTGGACAAGCCAGAAGGCTACTGAAAGAATGTTCTGTGGATGGAAGAAACTAAAGTGCAACTTTTTGGCTTGAATGAGAATGAGAAGCGTTTTGTTTGGCAATGACCAAACACTGCATTGCAGCTTAAGAACCTTATTCCATCTGTGAAAAGGATGATTTTCAGCCTGTGGACCAGAATAGCTTGCCATAATTGATGGAAGATTCTTGAACTTAGACATTTAAATGCCTACAAATTCTTTGTGCAAAAGATATGTTACAATAATAATAATAATAATAATAATAATAATAATAATAATAATAGGTCTATAGTATAATAATATAATAATAAAAATCCCACGTTTGGACTTTTTCATGTGTAGTTGTTTCAGAAAATGGAATTCTTTAGGAATCATCTTTTCAGAAGTCAACTTTTCTCCCCCCAAATTCTAGTCATCCCAATTCCCAGATTTTCCCATTTTTTCCCCTCACCACGTCCTCTCTGCCTTTTCTCCTTCTGTTCGCTTAGTTTGTCCAGGGGCAGGTTGGCCATGTCCAGGCCATAAACAGAGCGTGCCAGCACAGCCGTCAATGAGTCCATGATGCTGGCCCACTCTGTTACCAGCTCCTCCCAGTAGGTGAGAGAGGACAGCACTGCCAGCAGCTCGTCCCATAGCTCCCGGGAGATAAATACACACAGGTTGGCTCGCACCCAGGCCACGATAATAGTCTGAATGCAAGATGAGACAAAGTGAGATAAATTATGATTGACAGAAAGGCTTGCAACAAGAAGTTTCAGTCTCTGATAAGATGTGACAACATGAATGTCACACTGCCACATCTAATTTTTTGCTTTTTGTCAGCAAACATCCACACAAAACGCACATATAAAGTAAATATACAGTTGTTTTCAGAGCAACAGCTGTGCCACAGTGTTACATGCATTCAACAGTGCCCTAAAACGTAAAACATGCAGATATACCCTGAAGATTATAGATGCTAAACTTTCTGCAAAGCTGTCTTTTCTTTGGGTTTCCTGTGGCCTCTTCATCACTGCCTCAGTGATCCTTAACAGTACCTGCAGCATCTGCTCCCTGTACACAGACACAGACAGTAAAATAAAATCAAATAACACTTGGATGATTTCCAAAAACTGAAATAAAAAAAAAATTGTCCATGTTAAATTTAATGTCTCACTGACCATGTTTGTGTATTCATTGTGTGCTCCATAATCATGTGCCGGTAGATGCTAAGAACACCCTTGCACACCTCAACCTGGTTTTCTAGGAGCTTAGGTACATCGTAGCATGGCTCCAACAGGAACACATTGGATGAGTTGGTCAGGAAGACCTACAGAGTATACAGTATCAGAAAAAGTACATACAGAATTATGTATTCAGTACTAATTCTCACTAAAGACTATGATCTGTGGATAACACATCTCTGGACATAGAGACAGACCTGTAGTGTGGGCTGAACACCAGCCTTGATGTCCTTGTTCTGCTCTTCGGTGAGAAAGCCCCGATTGATGGCGCTACTGAATGAGTATGTCCTACCCCAGCTGGACGACCGTCTGTGACCATGACTCTCTAACACCTTGTAGGAGGCAGGGAAGGTCAGTTAATTGTTCAGCAGACACTAAGAAAATACCCATAGCAGAAAAGATTGCATGTTTGTTATTGTTGTAATCTTCCAACTGTATATCTTCTAGCTTCTTTGAAACAACACTACACATGCATGTGTTTGGTCAAAAAATGTGTCCCTACCATGTGCAAACCTTCTGAATGATATACGACAATGAAAATTTGCATATAAGGAATACACAGAAAACTGTTTATTTTACTTTAGAAACTGAAAATTGTTTTTATAACTGGTACCCAGCAGATTACTTTTTTACTCACAATTATATTATATCTTGTTCTGTTTTAATGCATAACAGTTAACGGTTACACAGGGTGTGTTGCCTGCCTTAAGGGAAATAATATAAACCACCTCCCAAGTTTACCAGTTTCTGGAGTGTTAGCTCTATAACCAAGCACATAACAACCACCCTAATGTAATAGCTAGAATCCAGTGCTAAAAATGGTAAATTAGCCAGCTAGATATTGCAGGATACTGGTATTTATATTATTTTGTCCACACCCTTTACATCAATGAGAGTGGGGCATTAGATTAACTTAGCTTTAGCAAAGTGTACTAACAAACAGACAAATTAGTGTAAATTTGTTTGTTCATCTACAGCACATCCTGACATTAATCACTGGTTAAAGTTTGAAAAAGATGAACATAGAAATCACTCAGCATCAGTCATTAAGCTCCTCTTACTGCTGATGTGATTCACTGGTGGCAGATAACCTAGATAGCCGATAGGTGGCAAATCAAGTTGTTAGCATTTACAGCAGTAAACAAATAGCCAAATAGTTTGCTTTTTTAACACATACTGACTGCTGGCTGCTTCATAAATTGCTCTTATTGCCTTTTTTCTCTAAGCTTTTATTGTGCTTACAGAGACGATCATATATTTTGTCAAAGTTAGTAATAAGTGTCACTTTGCCGTTACCTGAGCTCTCTGCTCCCTCTCTCACTGCTGATTTTCAAGATCTATTCACATGAAGAAACTGCTACAAAATTTAAGACCTCTTAAAATGACAACTTTTTTATACTTTTTAATGGACTAAATTTACTCTAAATTGATCTTTTTTGGAGTACACGGACAACCTCCTTTAACCAAGTAATAACTACACACAATTATTAGTATTATTATGATGATATAAAATAGGGAAATTGAGGATGGGGAAAAATGCATTGGCTGTCTGCATCAAAGTTTTTACCGGTGCGTGCATGCTGGTTGTCTCCGTGATGAGCATCTGTTCAGAGCTGCCATCTACTTCTTCTTCCTGGGTGGTTCTGTCAGGTTCTGTCATGAAGCTGGGCCTTTCCTGCAGGATCCACTTCCTGTACACTTTGACTACTTTCCTGGTTGCGGATGCCTCACAGGACGGCAACAGAAAAGCCTTAGTAAGAAAAAGAAAAAGAGGAAAAAGATGAACTTTTAAACCATTTCAGCGTTTTGAATTGTTTTAAACAGTAATTTGAACAAATGACCAGCAGAGGGCAACATATCACAACATGCCTACAATGCAATTAATTTTTGCATCATATAAAGACATGTTCTTTTGTGACCCGCAGTACCTGGTGGAAGACCTCATTGACAAAATTCACATTGTCCCTGGTGGACAGCAGGATGTTCTGCACCATGTCATAAACATAGCGGTGCTCCTCCTCAATGCTACACAAACTGGAATCGCTGGCTCGACGATCTGAGAGTGTGCTGCTGTTGGAGTGGCTCTTCTCAGGCTCTCCGGATGGTCCATTCGTATCCCCATCTGATGTCTTATCCTTCTCCTGGCTGCTACTGCCTGCAGTGACAGTCTGGGTACCACAGAGACACAGTGAGAAATGAGAGTCCCTTAGTGTACAGAGCTGCCATAGTTAAATAATTGGTCACTAGAGTCTCATTGACCAGAAATTCCTTAGTTGATAAGTTGTGTTTTATGATCATTTTGTAGGGAATGAGCTGCTGAATTGGTTATTACTGTGAAATGTTTCTCACCTCCATGTAATATAGTAACATTCTTCCCTTGATTACCATCACTCTGTTACGCTGTATTTGTATATATACTTAGCTGCCACTTTACTACATACACTTTGCTAAAACTAATTTAATCTAATACAACAGTCCTGCTTTAAATCCTACCTTTATCAAGATGACAGATATCAAGATTTACAGAGGTGCTGATATAACTGCATTATTATTTTCAAGACTGCAGATTGTGCTGCTATTAAAGTGTATTGCATCACACACGTAGAGTACACCCACTCATATAAATGGGGAGAACAAATATTTTTCTCATAAACGTTGTCCTTTGTACCAAGGTGTCTTAAAACATATACAAGTGCTCAGGGGATTTGCTACAAAAATAAACATAATAATCTGTATGAATCTCTATAATCCTACCTCCAGAATGACAATGTAAGAAACCAATAGTAATATAATCAATAATACTTCAGTGCTCACCTGGATTAGTTTGGGAATGACCTCTGTGCCGTTTTTGGCGCTCTGCGCCGCTGCAGCACTGTTGACATACTTCTTCTCCAGGAAGAAGGTGACCAGCCAGGTGATGAAGGCCACACGGGGTGCCAGGTACTGGTCCCTGGTGCAGAATGTGCTCTCATTGTTCCGTGTCACTGGCACATACAAGGGTTTTGGTCTGTGGTGGGGGAGGTCTGATCAAGTAAAACAGGGAATAAAGAGTTGAGGATGATGACACAAGGAGAAAAGTAAGAGAGATCAGACATTAACTACAAAAGTGAGTGAGTCAGTAAGGTTTTTCAATTTATTTATTTTTTCCATGTGACCTCAAGTTCTGTGTGCTTGAGGATCTCAATGAAAGTCTGCAGCCTCCAGAATGAACCAGATAACAAGGGGAGAATATAAGTATGCTTGTGTTTGTTCAGATTATTTCATATATAAAGTATATATACATGTATACACTCTATGCCATCTTACCTAATAAAGGCTTATAGAGGTTTGTGAGCTTAGTGAAGGAGGGGAATAGATGTGGAAGGTAGTACTTCTTAAACAGGCTGAAGAGAAACCTGAAGCCTGTGTCCTGGTTCTCTTTGTTCTTCCATTCTGTACTGGATGCCTGGTAGACAGACAGCACAAAGGCAGACAAGGTCAGGCTACAGAAAGAGAGATGGTTCCAGCATCACTCAGACAGTGGCAGTATATTGTTTGCAACATAAAAGTTTAAAGGTTCCTTTAGGGAACAGTATGCAGAGGGAAAACAGCTTTGAATTAGGTACACTTAAATTTAACTATTTTAATTCTACCAATTGATCTAAATCTAGAGACAACATGAGAATAAAATCTCTATTAATAAAAGCTGGATATCAAAATGGTGAAAAAAATCAGGGTCATGCACACCCTACCTACAAACCAGACAAACAGACAGTAGCCTCCCCATCTAGCTTCCACTGCACAGTTACTTTGTGCCACTTTGTCCATCTCTTGCTAACCCAGTTCAAATTTGAGATTCAGTTGTGAAAAACGCATCACAGCCGCTCCATCATCTGGCAAATAGCTGTGTAATCCTTTGTCAGGGTGGTTAAGTTATTACCTGTATGACCATGTACTTGAGCAGGGTTTCAAGGATGTAACAGGTCTGGTCATCTGCTACTTTCTCTCCCAAGACAGCTGGAACCAGCGGGGTAATCTCCTCAGGGACCACTTTTGCTGCTCAAATCAGCAGATAAAAAAAAAAACGGTGTTAGATTTTGGAAAACAAGAGTTCTCCACTAAAAAGAAACTATGTCTTTATTAATATACACATGTAGGATCATGCATGTTCCTGTGTTTTTGCTCTGCGTTACCATCAGGGTGGGTGGAGAAGGGGTTGTAAATGATGGTGTCAAGGGTGCAGGGTCCTCTAGTGGAGGGCACAGCAGGAAATCCAGGCACCAGACAGGCAAAAATGAGGAACTGCTCCTCAGCACAGTTGTCCCTCAGGGCCTGAAGCCACAGCAGAAAAAGACGGATTCCCTCACAGCGGATCTAGACAAGAGAAGATTACACGGATACACAAAATGAGCTCATTTTCACAATCCAGTTAACACAGAAATAGGTGGAATCCTTATTTAAAACTGAATGCAACCTACTGTGTAGCCAGACATGCATGCATCATTCATATTAGCAACACAGTGCATCATGTCACTGGAAGATGATGAGTTTTTAATATAACAGCACTTACCTTAAATGAATTTCCAGTGTGTAGAAGCTTTTTTAGAATAGAACCTGGAAGAAAACAAACAGCTGCAACTGTCAGTATTATTATTTTGATTGCAAAAGACTTCTGCAATCCAGATATTTAACAGAAATCTATTGCACAACAGCCAGAGACACCACAAATAGACAAAGCTGTCAGAAGGGACTTGCTTGTCATCTTCACTGAGGCAAATTGACCTTGATGGGTGATCCTGACAAACTAGAGGGGGAGAATGACAAGACTTCACATTTCCCTGGTGAAAATTAACATCAGATGGCAGCAACAGGCATTCAAGAAGGCAATCCGGTTCTACTGTAATCAAATGAGACACTGCTCTGATTGCTTAAAACCTTGGGCGGAGGTCTGTGGGTGTGAGTTAGGACATACACTTGACAGCCTACAGACATAATGAGGACATTTGCAGGCTGTGAAGAAATTTTAGGTGGTCTTAACACTGATTTTAAGTTTAGGACTAGGCTTAAAATTGTGTTTCAGGTTAAGTCAAGCCAACCCTGAAAGACATACAGTATGGAAGCAGAATCCATAAAGCGCCTCCTGTGTTATTTTAAAAGGAAAACAGTGCTCATGTGTTAGCAAGTGAGTTTTTAAGTGCGTTTGTCTGGTGCTGTTGTTGTTCCTGTTGTAAGGATTTTCTTCAGCATTTCAGCTTTTAATGGTCTGTGTCAAATATGGTATTTCAATCCTAAGCAAAAAAGGACAAAACCACTAAAAGTCATTCCTGAGCTCCTCTAGCCAGCACACGGAATTTGAGAGCAGGAACTCAAATGCCATCAACAATGCTACTGAACGTAGAATGTGATAAAAAAAAAAAAATCGGTGAAAGAAAAAGCAATCTGAGGAATTCAATTAAAACTCAGGTATGGTGACAAACTATCTAGCCACCACGAAACATTCTTCAAAGCAGGAGTACGTAAGAGACAGCACAGCATCTTGACCACTGACACATGAACTGATGAGCAGAAAAGAGAATTCTATGCAAGTTCAGGAAAAGGCCAAGAAGCAGCTTTAAACCTGTGATGATTTGTTGTTCAATGACTGACAAAGCTGTGAAGTTAGGCAGGGTGTCCAACCCCAGAGGAGACCATATGTGGAATTACAAACTTAAAGAAAGGCCTAAAGCTTGTAATTGTAATGTAACTTCCTGATTTTTTAAGGGGGCCAGTACTTCAAAACTCAGCACTGGTGCTGTCTGCAGCTCTCAGACAACAGTTATAATTGAGGTTATTGCTTCTTGAAAGGGTTTTCTTTTTTGTGTGGGACTGAAATAATGCCAGTATAATTCAATTTCTGATGGGCATTTGAAATTTGGGGTTCACTTGCATTTCACATTTACATTCCCTTGTAAGACTAATCAGTTTTTCCTCATTATGGAAGGTATGGCATGGTTGTGTTGACATTTCTTTTCTACAGTATGCCTGAAAGGTTACAGAGGCATAAAACTACCCATCAGCTGTAACAGAGAGACAAATATAAACATTCAAGGTAAGAAGAAAAAGACCAAGAAAAAGTTAGCAATAAATACCTATACTGTGAAACTGCCATCGGTTGTAGATTTTCTCAGGCAGAAGTTGTAGAATTTTCTGGTGAGAGAAATCAAAAATGTTATATTATGTTAGTTATGTAACAACTTTTTGCCTTTTTTTTTGGAAATTGCAGAAAGAAATCAAGTACTGAGCAGCTGGAAAATTATATACATTTTCTTTTAGAGCCAAAAATATTTGATTATTTAACAGACAGATAATGAATTCACAATGATTTTGATAATTGTTGCACCATTTGGCTAAAGCAGTATACATTTAAGAAATGTAGCATTCTTGCTCTTTATCTCAACTTGGTTTAGTACGCCTGCAGATCCCTGTACCACAGGACAGCAGTAACAAATGTCATCACCTCGCCAACAGCCGCTTTACAACTCAATTAGAGTGCCCTAACCTTTCAGCAGCCTATCATTATTCTTGAATGCAGAGGCAGGTTAACTGGGTGCCTCTGGAGAGATGAAAAAGAGAGGCTGGGGGATAGCAGATGTGTGTGCGTGTGCACACAAGGTCAGTTAATAGTCAGTGCACTGTGAGAAACTGATGCCCAAATGGCTCATTTCTCATCAAATCCTAATCAGTGACCCAAATGAGACTTCATGATTGCAATGTAGAGGTCAAGTCTGTCCTTTACTGCTTTACGTATGCAGCTCTGACCCACTCAACCAGACAACCAACTCTGGTTGGAATGATAAAAAGCTCATCTGCCCTGGAGAGTGAGAACACAGGCAAGTGAAGAATAAAGAGCATGACCAAAAATGTGCATGATAGAGCTACAAATATTAAGTCCTCCCCTGCCACAGATGCAGCACTGCTACGAGGAGGGAAAAAAAGACTGTATAAATGAAAGAATTCACGTTAGGTAGTCTGTAAAAATTTAAAAATATTTGTAATTTTCAAAGTTGGCTTGTTTCTACTGTTTTGTTCAAAAAATAATTGGGATCCGTTGTAACATTTTATGGGTGTTCCCATTATACTGAGAGCTGTGGTGGTCCATGAGTCAACTCATGTTTTGAGAGTCTCAGTTTGTCAACAACTTGCTTCTTCACTTGTCATCCTGAATCTTTAACTGTCCCCTCTTGTCCTCTGAGACTAAATCCCTGTCTGTATCAGTGACAGTGGAGATACTGAAAAAAATACACATGATGATCTAGGCTGCTCAACTTCTTGCTTATCCACAGACGTGTTGATATGTGTATACAGGCGTGTGGCTGCACCTTGCTATTGATCCCACATGGGATTAACACATCTCTGTACTGGCCTCCTTCACTCTGTCTCCTTGGGGCAGCAGACACATTATGCTAGGCGGTAACGCAGCAGGGTAGCCTGCTTAAGCCTTTCCATGAGCGTGTGTGTGTGCAGACACAATAACACCATCTTTCTCTCTCCTTACAGAACACAAGGAAGGGCGAGTGGGAATGAGATGGAGAAGCTAGCACCGAAAGACTCCCTGTGGAGCTGGAATGGCAGCCGCAACAATGAGGAATTTACTGGCTGATATAAGGCGAATGCAGAGTTTGCCAGACTGGAAGCTGGAGGAGTTACTCTAATCTGCAGCCATACTCCAGCATAAAGATAGGGGCATTACTGTGGTACAACTGCAGCCTTAACACATTTACATGATCCACACTTAGGTTTCCAGCCACAGGGGCGGAACATGACACAGAATACACTTCTCCCAGAGGTGGCCTACAAGGGCTTTTAGATAGCAGCAACAGGCACATAGCAGTCTCAGAAGATATTTTGCAAGATACATATTATTTACAGTTTTGATATAACTTTGAGATTATTGTACCATCTAGAGACAATAAAATCTTTTGAGAAACAAAGACACAAAGCACTATCTTACTAACACATGTATATGCAATAATCAGAGAAAGACTAGTGTGTCAATCATCTGTAATGCTTTGTAGGCCAGACTGTTCATTTACATGCTAAAGAAATTTCTTAGCCTGACCTCATTACTGGCTAGTAAAGGTATTTAAGCTGGTAATACATATGTAATATAAAGTAAGCTCAAAATATAAGTTTCTTTTCTTTTTTTTTCCACTTTTTGAGCTTTATTATAGAATCATTTAACAAAATACACACAACTGTGAACAATGTGACGAATAGATGTTTTCATTCTCCTCTGCAGCCAGTGGGTGGCAGCAGCAGATTGCAATCAAACTGCTCAGGTTTCTCAGTGGCAGTTAGACCAGCCAGTTTCAGGTTCCCCTTTGCTCTGTACCACAGGTTTCCTTTAGGACCATCTTGAAATTGTGTTCATGTTTAGGTATGAATGGTTTTGGTCAAAGGAATCATGATAAATGTCATGCATATATAAAAATATGCCTCTATGAAATCAGTAAATCAATGTTCTTGCATATGATAAAAATAGTTATCTGTAAGATGGACAGCTGAAGGCCAGCAGTTCACAAGACTAATTTACACAGCCTGAGCTATGTGCAGACCTGAGCTACACTTACACATTCACATTTATACATTAACCATTAAGCTGGTGAGGTGTCAGTCGTAACTAAGACTAAACAGGAAACGGGGAGAAAAAGAAATCACTTAGCTAAATGGCCCTGGGTTAATTTCTCAAACACATTAGCCAACGTGTAGAGGAGTTTCAGCGGTTTAACCCAAGATCTGTATAAAGAAGATGAGTGTACTAATGTACTGTGTTGGCTGTTCATGATACTGAGTGACACTGTGTTATTAATTACATATTTATATACGGACACCACCACCTTCAAACTGTGCGTTTCTGTGTGTCATTTAAATGAACACCCAAAATCAATCATCTGTCTGTCATGAGTTATGGCAGGTCAATAATAACAAGCCTCATTCCTCTTGTTTTGGTCTACTCGTTTATAAAATAAGTTCTCATACAGTATATAACACAGAAGTCTATCCATTGCTCCCGAGTTGGGTTAAATCCACAGTCATCCATCAGAAATACATTAATCTAGATTTAATAGTAAGATATATCAAAATAAGCAAACACAGCAAGTAAATACTCGAGTGCATGTTTGGGGTGTGGAGGGGTTCACAGAGAGGATGACAAGGGGAATTCAGAATGCTAAGTCAGGTCCGGATGACAGATAAAAGGTCATGGTGGGGTCATATCCTGGAGAGAAAGTGGATATGCACAGACTTCCCTGTGAGTTATGTTGGTCCCAGAGCTGTCCCTTAACCCGTCCCACAACCTCAATGGCACCAGGATCGAACTGCTTTCAGACAGTAAGAAGTCATCTACAGTCATATGGGAGCGTAAACAAACTGGACTCACTTGAGGCCTGGGAATTAAGTATCCTTACCAAGAAGTTCAGTTTGGTTTTGAGGCATCAAAAACAGCTGACATAAAGGTATAAAAGCAATAAGAGGGAATGCATTCTGACTCTAGTATGGTATAGCAACAGCTGCAAAAAGAAGACATTATCCAGCTGAAGACGTCATCTCACACATCTGCCAAGGGTCTGTCCTGCCAAAACATAACATGGGAACACTAAGCCTTATTAAGCAATATGTCTGTATCTGTTATGCACACGTGGACACTACTTTTTGAACTACTCTCTTTGCAAACCCTGCTCAAGCTCTGTCAATCTGCATGTTGGACCACAAGCAAACAGCAGTCCTGACACATGTTCTTCATTAGACTCATGTCCATACTGACCACTTCAAGCTGCAGCTCTGTATCACATGGCAGATATTTTTCTGCCAGACTTTAATGCTGTACCTTCACAAACCTTCCAGAATCTGCTGCAGGGAAGCATCTCCACAGCAGGAAGACCAGCTTATCCAATGATTGGCTACCCAGGCAATAGCTGGGTGCATCTCTTACCTCAGCCATGAACCCCTGCAGCTTCTTGAAACCTACTATAGGCCTCACACGGACACTCATTCACAAAGACTTGCAGCAGTAGAATATTCCCATTTCCACGATTGCCTTCATAATCTGAGCTCAAAGCAACATTTTTCTAAACGACCTTGTTTCTGATTTCACTGAATGTTCCTTTATGGGTTAGTTGTTACCAGGAATTGTCACACCTTTATCAGACCTCCACTGAACTTGTTATGTGACTTCTAAAGTCAATTAGCAGGACCAGTAATGATTTAGGTGTGTTATAATAAAGGCTGTGAATACTTACATAATATTTTGGCATTTGGGACTGAATTTGGGACTAAACCAGTGACGTATTAAATGTTCTAAGAAATCAGATGCCTAATTCTGGTGTTCATGATGAGACTTGATGAGACTTTCCTATCCTGCATCTTCAGCAGTGTTGTTGCATTCTCAAAGAGATCAGGTCTCTCACCTGTCAGTTCTGGTGCAGCATCAGAAGCTGCCATGGTGGATGCCTCTGTGGCAGCAGACACAAAGAAACCCTGGAAGGGAATGGCGAAGGCTGCCGGTGGAGGTGGGGGGTGGGGTGCAGAGCTTAGGGGGAGGGTGTAAAGATTACCCCCTCTAGATACCCATTACTCAAACAGGCTCCACATGGGGGAATCACACTCAAACACACCAGCCCAAGAAAAAGGGGTCACATACCTCATCACGACAGCATAGTAATCCCCACATAGCCAGCTCAGAGCAAACACACACAGTGGAGACGTGTACTGTATATGTGAATCACATCTGAATGCAATAAGAGACTCAGGTAATACAAACATGGCAAACCATATTAACCACCTGCCTATAGAGAGGAGGGCATGACTGTGGCTATCCAGGGAAATTCTTACACAGGGTAAGAAAGGCAGCGGTGTCGAGCTGTGTTGTTCTGCCTAAACTGTTATACAGCATTAAAGTGTGTCACAAAGGACAGTGCTGTAAAATGCCTTTTGTCCCAGCCTCCATCAATTCATAGCCACTCTACACACTGGCTCTGATGCTTGTTAGACAAAGCCTGCTAGGGCTAATGTTTTATTTGGTCTCTAAAACAAATGATACACATTTATAATAAGCATTATGCCAAAAGGAGAATTTGGGCTTATGCTAAAAATACCTGAAATATCAATTCAACTTAGACTCTAATTGACTGTGCTTGAGACAGAAAAAAGTTATTAGGCTGAACATTCTGCTGGCCTCAATATAAGTTCATTTTTTACACATGACATGTCCGTGTCCCATAATATAACATCTGGGATAACGTGTTACATAGCAGAAAGTCCAAACATATCTACTGATATTATATTCATGATCACATACAGTACATGTAATGGTGTATGATCAAACAGGCCAATTTAATATGCAGTAAAAGAGAAGGTCTACACAGTGTAGCAGAGCTCAAGATCAAAGCAACCCTGTATCAGTCCTGTACACACCACTCAAAGCAAGCTTATCACAGGGCACGGGTAAAAGCACAAGTCATCATAGGCAGGAGCTAAAAGGGGACAAATGGGGGTTAAGCTGCTTTCAATATTAGTTCTTTTTGAAAAGATGAGTATAAATATGCAGGAGGCATGAATCCAGGCTTTATTTACAGGTCAGATGACTGAATGTGTGCACAGTGAGGGTGGATTTTGTGGTGAGGAGTGAAGAAAACTAGGGAAATCTACAGAAAGAAAACTTTAGGAAGATGATAAACACTCACACACTTCTCCCAGGTTATCAGAAAAACTAGGACAAGGCATACTGTACAAAGAGGGACAAACAGAGGCCCCCCCACTCCTTTTGATTTGCTGCCATCAACAGCCAACAGCTCTGCCCTAAGCAAATGTAACTGGAGAACTGACTGTTTGTATTGGAAACTGGAGCAGACGTGCCTCCTCTAATTTGCATACACACCTGGGTTTTAAAAACAACAAATGAACTGGAAACTCTCCCACAACCTGCTAAAGGTTGAAAAATGATTGAGCTAATGCTTTTTACCTCTCACTGCTGCACCGTCCGGAGACGCAACACATTTTCATTGTATTCTTGATGTGCAATGACAATAAAGGCTATTCTATTCTATTCTTTTTTCCATCTGCACAGTATCCAATTGATTTCTAGGCTATTTGAGGCAAATTGAGGAAGTAGCTAGAGTTGAAATATGGCACCATGGAAACTGTGGTTCAACCCCAGATTTCAGCAGTCAACAGTCTGAGGCTCAGTTGAAATCACATATGGAGACAGCACAGAAAAAGACAACTGACTTACTTCAAAAATAAAGAGGATGGAGTCCAGCTCCTCCCTTTGAGATTTGTTCCCTGAAACATAAGGAAAACACTCCAGGTTTTAAACACATACTGTAGAGCTAAATTGTTTTAGCTTGATTAATAATCTAATAATAATAATAATAATAATAATAATACTATGACACAATGGAAATGATAGCTATACTTATGACAGCATTTTGTATGGGCCTATATTATCACTCAGTGTATATACAGCCACGGGAAATAAACACTTGCCCTAAGGCATACCATCAAGACCAGGGAGATGGTTAATTATTGAACCACCATCAAGGGTGATGTTCAACAAGTCAACCGGTGTACAATTTTAAAAAATGTGTATACGCACCTTTTTGTTTTAAGTTGCTTTCCAGTGTAATGAAATTTTCATAGAAGATAAAATAAATCTGAGAAGAGTTGCTCTCGAAAAACGCCTTCAGTTCACTCTTGTCAATGATATCTGTGAAGAAAGGGAAACAACACATCAACAAAAAAATGTGTCACGTAATTGATAATTGCCTAATGTTTGATTTGGTCAGTATCTTTCAGTCATACTAGAATCTATTAGGTGTTGATCTTGTGTCCATGTGTCATGGATTGTCAGTGTACATGAAGTTTAACAAAACTGCCATAAAACCTATTTTTAGACACCTGAATATTTCAGAGTACTCCTGACATTCAATAACTCCTGCCTCTTTAATTCAATGTTTAACTTCACTATTGCACATAACTTTCTTCCTTCTTCGCTCTTACACATTACATCTCTTTTAAATAGAGGAAAATTGCTTCACTTCCTAACCTTGCATAACTTCACCAACCATCACCAGTAATCATTAGTGGAAAGATGATAGAGGATGATGGAGGTGTTGAGAAACAACTTTGACTTGCAAACTGATCATTTCATGTCTGTATTAATGCAGGGATTTCTAAAACATCCCTTTTCTGTTGATGAGGTAGTAATTTCTACATGATTAGATTTTAGGTGGAAAGAGGTGGGTCTTATCTTACAACTGTAGTTCTGTTCAGCTCTCTTTACACTGCTCCACAAAGTGCATTACTCTTGAGAAGACAAGTGTGTTACATTCAGAGGGTTATCCAACAAAGCAATTTACATTTTCCTCAGAAGGTTTTTGGTCAGATAGTATGTTAATGGTTACAGCAGCAGAAGGTAATGATGGAAATGTGTGGACCACGAGTACAGTCACATGCAGGTTGGTACTGACAAAATCCAAAATTCATGTAATAAACCCCAATTATTTGCCATCCTTATACAACCATGATAATTAGATAGGTCTGGTCTGAATAATCAAATCTAGGCCAGGAGGAGTCCTGGCACAATAACAGCAATTAAGGTTCACCTTCTGCTGCGATACTCCCTGTAACACATGGCAAACTGGAAGTCTCCCAGAAGCGGTCAGGCTCATGGGGAATGCTCATATTGCTTTTGTGAGACAAAAACTCGGGCAACTTATTTTTTCCCTGACGTTAAAGCAAAGATAATGAAGACACATAATGGGAAGATAAAGTCAACAACATGACTGCTTCTACTCTCGCCATTTGAAGATCTATAAAAGCATAATCTGGGGAACTTAACCTGATTGTCGCTTTAAAGGTTAAGAGGTCTATGACAAAGCTAGAAGATGTGCCTAAAAGTAATCAGTGTACAGTAATTTTGAAAGCAATTCCAAAGCTGACAGCCGGAGACCTAAACCTAGACTTCTAAACCTCAAAAAGTACAAGTGTAACAACTGTATTTCTACATTGTGTAGATGTACATTTTTTGTATCTGTGTCTTGCACACAAAGACCTCTGATATCTGAACTTCACCTCTCAAAGACAACACATTAAATGCTCCTTGCTCATGGCATTATGCTAATCATAGCTGCTAAATTCACATGTAAGCACAAATCCTGATACACATGAGTGCGCACGAGCGCGCGCACACACACACACACACACACACACACACACACACACACACTGTGGACTTTAATGATAGGAATAAAGATTGTCCATGCAGTGACTCAGTTTCACATTACTAGGAATAGTGCACACATGAATGACGCTCTCTGGCAACATCTGCAAACTCCAGAGCTTATCAATGTAGACAAAGTTCAGTCTAGAGTTGTGGCAAATATGTTATTTGACGCGTTCTTGTCTTAAAATATGCAATGCATACACCGTTTATTTACAGAAACTACTGTTTTTTCACCATAGTTGTAAGCGTTACCTCTGAGCTGGCAATATCAGCTAGCCTAGCTTTCTTGTTTTAAGAACAGGTAGCTGGAATGACGGCTTTGCTAAACCAAAATGCTTTTATCTAAATATCCCACAGCCCATTATACTGGAACAGGTATGCAGTCAATAGTGGAGAATGGACAGCTTTTGCCAGGACAAACACCCCTCAAGGACTAAAACTACTACTTCACTGTGAAATGCTGCAACTACAAATGCCACTTTAGGGGTATAAATTCATTTTGTTTTTAGGAATCCACTGTTTATATAATTTCCTTACATAAACATGTGACACTGCAATAAATCTAATTATTAAGGAACAGAAATGTGACCCTGACCAATGCTCAATAATTGGGTCTGAAAATGCTCTGGTCTTAATACATCATACACATTTATTTTACTGTTTCTGCTGGGGGGGTTTACTAAAGCTGGCTAACCTGCAAGCTTTGGAAAAAAGGAGAGAACATGGTGTTCCATGAACATAAAGATAGTAGGATCAGCAGTAGTATATAGCACTATGTATGTTGCTACTGACAAAACATGAACATTATGCGTATCACAAGTGTGCTTCAGATTGAGCCAAATTACAGTTGATTTAGCCAACACCTCCGCATTCACCTAAATCCCTGAGATAACCAAAGGAAAAAGCTGCAGCCTTCATCTGCTTAAACAGATGATAATTTAAGTGTCTAAAAGACAATAATACAGCACCTAATACTAATCAAGATTTCAACATGTCTAATTAAAAAATAAAAATTGGGGCAATCAGTATAAAATGCTGTACCTGTGACAGGATGTCAGACACAATGTCTGCAATAATTAAATCAGATTTGAATAACGTTGTCTGAGTTGCGAGAAGTTGACAGGTATGTCATGCTGCATGTCACAGAGCCATAAGAGCCTGTCACCCTCTGCTCCTCAGCCGTCAAACTCAGTGCTTTCCATCTGCTCAAATACCCTTAACAGTCACTGGAGCATGACGGATGGTGTGAGAGGACTTGAGGGGAGAAAAATAATGTATAAAAAGATTACAGGACTTCTGACAGCAAGCAAAAATGTATTTGTTATTTTTTTTAAGTTCAACAACAATTCTGTATTTCAGACATATTTGCCACAATCATCTATCTATCTATCTATCTATCTATCTAGTGATGTTATATGTCATTCATCATCATTCTCCGTCAGGATTGTCTGGTAGACCACAGAATTCATGGTTCCATCAATTATGGTAAGTTGTCCAGGTCCTGAAGCTATAAAGCAGTGCAGCCATAGACCATCAATGTTGCTCTGATGAATGAAATGCTTTATGAAATGCTGTCTTAGTTTTACACCAGATGTAACTGGACGCAAACCTTCCACAAACTTCAACTTTAGTCTCATCGGTTCACAAAAAAAGTCTTGAGGATAATCAAGATTTTATTTGGGGAACAGTGAGACGAGACTTTGTGTTCTTTTTGGATGCCATTTGTGCCCAGTCTCTTTCTTATTGTTGAATCACGAACACTGACCTTGACTGAGGCAATTGAGGCCTGCACATCTTTAGATGTTGTTCTGGGTTCTTTTATGACCTCCTAGATAAGTTGTTGTGCTCTTGGAGTAATTTTTGTAGGCCGGTCACTCCTGGGAAGGTTCACCACTGCTCCAATCCATTTGTGGATAATGGCTCTCACTGTGGTTTGAGGCTCCATTTTGGGACTCCATCCCAAAGCCTTAGAAATGGCTTTGTAACCCTTTCCAGACTGATACACACCAATGACTTTGCTTTTCATTTGTTCTATAGATTGTGGCATGATCTTTTAGCATGCTTCATTTTTTCAGACAGTTTCTATTTAAGTGATTTCTTGATTCAACTGGTCTGTTAGTAATCAGGCCTGGGTGGAGAAAATGTTAATTAATGAAATCATCCTTTAAAAATAAATTTGCATTTATGATGGTTATTTTTGTGTATATTTGTTTGATGATCTGCACATGTGTACACATTTATGTGTATACACACGCACACACGCACACGCATGCGCACACACACACCAAAGACAGGGAAGCTCTGTGATTATACTAAATACCAGATGCAGAACATAGTAGATATAGAAAACCTCATAATCCACTTTTGAATCAAAAATCTACATAAATTGTTTGTCAGTGTCATATCAGTTACAATTTATAGCTAAGTAGTTCTCTTTTTTCATGCTCTGTAGTTTAGTTCTTACTCTTTATAAAGGAGATATTTGGCGGGAAGGATGAAGCTGTACAAAGGCTGTCAGCATTGTGAGACGTGATATTCAGCGAGACTCTTCACCCGGTGGGTTTCACTGGCTTCTCAAGTAACATGTGGTCTGAAAAGGACCTGGGAATGCAGACAATGATACTGTATCCCCCGAGCCCAACAAGATAACTTTGTCATACAACTGTCACCTCTCCCTCGGTGCAAGTTCATGTCAAAGACAGGAAAACGCTGTTGGATCAACAGCAGCTGTAGAGAGCTGGATCACACAGGGCTGTTATGGTGGGAGGAAGCCTTGTGTCTTGATAGTGCTGAGTGCAGCTGAATGAAGAAGCCAACACTTTGTGATCTAATTCACACAATAGCTCTTCTTGTAGCAATGAGAATACTGAAGAACTATTAAAATATAAAAGAGAAGGGGTAAAGAGGTGGTAAGAAAACCTAGCAAGATCAGTAACAAAATGAACAATGGTCAAATGTTGCCCCATATGCTATCTAAGAAATTCTACTTCAAAGTGAGTGGAGCTTAGCTAATGCCTATCAGCTGCTTAAATTACAGAAAACTGACTATCTTGCAAGGGGGTCATTAAGTCAACATTATCGTTAACTGACTAAAGATTGTATGAACAATGGTCTAGATACTACTGACAGTGACAATTTAATGATGCAGAGACCTACAATCTTCTATAGTGAAATTAATAAACACATGCCAAGCAGACCAGCCATGGCTGGTTTGGCTTGGATGACACTAGTCTCCATTGTGATATGTTTCCTGTGAACTGTCAGAGAAAGGCAGATGTTCCACCCTCATGTCAGAGGACCAGCTGGAAAATAATAAGGTGCAGCCGGAGCTGAGGACCATAATGTAATATTTTGGAGGGCATAAAAACACAGCATCAAAACAAAATGTTCTATTGCAGCAGATATTATCAGTTCACTGTAATTTCCACAAAAACAGAAAAATGTCTCACTCAGATGTCACTGCAAAGACTATACTTAATAATAAGGCTTTCTGATTTCTGGCTCAATAAATGTGTTATTTTGATATTTTGGCTGTTATTACTGTGAGGCCTGAGGCAAAGGGTGAAAAGAAGAAAGATTGAAGTGGCGAAACCCACACATTATATAACCCTAAGGCATGCCTTTGATACATAACAACTCCACATAATGTAACAACAGAAAGAAGGACACAATCCATCTCAGAGTTGAAAAAGCTAAATTTTAAGCTTCACTGAATAATTAGTGTCTCTTTCTACTGATTGATATTCTAATGGAATGATGTTATGCTTTGTCCAGCAAGCAATAAAATAATGCACAAAGCAGCACACTGGCCCCATTAGCCAAACGGGTGAAGGTTATCCAGTCAGTTAAAGCCCATGGTATACTTACACAATCAAAACCAAATACCAGGTTACTCTGCTTACAGCTCCTTGTTCAAACTTTATCAGCACACAACACATGCAATAATAAGAGCTCATATTTAATGATCAAAGGTTGTCAAACCAAAGTTAATCCTCTCAGCAACAGCCAGTGTATGTTGTTTAAACCACCTTAAGCAGAATCATTAATATGCCATGTCATACTCAAAAAGGAGACTAATCAGGCCATTGATCAGACATACATTTGCATTAGCTCTGGGCTAGCTAACACTGCAGGTGCACTATATTCTTGCCAGAAAGAAGAAGATGAGAGAGGACAGACTGATATGTTTCTTTGGCAGTATGCTCTCATCAGACACAGAGGACTCTTTGAGAGCCCCAGCAGAGGGATGCCTGGAGGGCGCCAACACATAGAAGAGATATGGTAGTGGTAGCTGCTGTGGAAGCTGATGGACGCACCATAAATAGTGCTTCCATCCTTAAATGGTTGTCAAAAAACAAAGGAGGACCGTGATCATTTGCAAGAGATTGGATTTTAATGATTTGTGAGGGGTTTCTTTTTGGGATAATCCAAAAAGAACATTTGGCTGATAGTGTACTTTGCCTGGTTGCACAATTGTACTTTTCACCAAGCTTTTAATATTCCTACAGAAAGTCTTGGGTTAAATCACTGGTTAAAAGTAACATTTTCATCTCACCCTTTCCTAAGAAAAAGAATGCTGCCAAAGCCACATTTTAGATCAGGGGTAGTGAAGTATGATTTAAGGAAGTCCGGATTTCTTCATGTCCCGGTCTGCAACATCCACGTTTAAATAGCATTTTAATGTAGTTATACATTAAGATGAATTTATATATACTGTATAATGAAGTAACTTGTCATTAAGCTATAATTCAATGCCATTTCAACAATATTTCTTTTCAATACAACTCTGGACTCTGCAGGACTACAGACAATAATAAATAAGAAAAAAGCTGAGCACTGTCAGACACATCAGTGGACTCATCTACAGCTAAGTCTGTGGAGCATTACACGTCTTCATGCAGCTGATCTAACATCTCTGGTTAATACCTCACTCTTCTTTCTTTATTGGCTGTCAATGCAGATACAGGTATTTGTTTAATTTTTAGTTTTTCCTCATAAAGTGTATGAGCTCCTGCACTCACTCTTTGACTCAATCACTGGATGTTTTTGGGGGGGAACACTTGTTAGCTTGTTGTTGTCCAGTAAAAGATTGTGTTAAAACCCTTGTTGACCGATTGTAGTTGGCTTAAAGATCGCTTACTTTCTGTAGCTTGACTGCCAAACTTAGTGGGTAACTTTTCTCAGATGTGATTCTGTGCTTAGTTAAATCGTTGTGTTTCACATTCCCACTTTTAACCACTGAGAGCAGATCTCAGAGCAGATGAGATGCAGTGGTTTCAAGCTTCCTATGGGAAGGTTAGATGAAGATAAATGCCTCGATACATTCGGGATTAAAGCCTGGATTTCAGTGTCAACTTTCCACCGTATAGCACATGTCATGTCACAATGTTGCCGCTTTTCTCTGTCATTGCCACTGTTTACTTCTCGTGCCTCTGTTCATTGAAGGCCTGCCCTACTCTGCCTGTGATTGGCTGATTCTTGCCCTCACCTGGACCAATCTCAGTCCTCGTGCCAAAACCCAACCAACCTGGAACCACAAAGGCAACGACTACTGGCCAATCAGAGACAGGTAGGATGCGCCTTTAGCTGAGTAGTGGTATAAAAACACTGTCAGAAAAGAGTCGCTGGTCAAAATCGCCGCCAAACCTGACTAAAACATAATGACAAGTTGGTTCTGGCTGTGTGTCCAGACAGAGTCTGGGTGCAGACCGCAGTCTGCCTGTTAGTGACCTCTGTTTTAGATGCTTTTCCAAAAGATCTCTGTTTCAAGATGATACTAAAAAGAGTTCACATATAAGCAACAAAATTGGGCTTTTTAAAGGTAAGTATGTTGTATTTTGTGTTGTCTGCTGTCACATTTTAAACAGCAATGGACACAGAGAAGAAAAAAAGAAGAGTGATGTGCAGAAAAACTAAACCAGATCAAATGCACATGGCTCACTGTGACTGAAAGCTAGATGAGGAGGTTGATATTTGACCCTAAAGGAGGTTAATCATAAATCTGTTCCAGCCAGCTGAGGACAGCAAGTCTGTAACATGACACCATTTACAGAGTTGCAATAGGTAGCAGTCAGTCTGAGCCTGACTGCAGGCCTTGACAACAAACAGCTGCTTCTAATAGTGCTGAATATGCCTCATGCTGTGCTATATTGGAGATATCGATCATAATTCAGTACTCAGTGGACCAAATTGATATTCCTTATCAGGGGGTTGATTGGAGCCAATTGCCTTAGTGTTCTTCATCAGCACTGACAAGTGATTCATCTTCTACGGGGTAAGGGAGCTAGATGGGGGCAACACATTTTGTCACTTTGAAAGACAAAATTGTAAATGAAAAGCAAAACTGAAAGTTACTGTACTGGTTGTGAAATCTAAAAAAAATAACAACAAAACCAAACTACAAACAATTGTACGAAAAGGATTTTAATTTAAATGTAAGTTTGAATAATTTTTGGAACAAACTATTTATTTAAATTTTGTTCTTTTAATAAATAATTAATAAACACGTTTTACAGTTTCAGATTTTTCAATTTCAACTCTTTTCTTCAGGTAAAAATCTTACTTTTTCAGATTGTATTTTTTAAGTTCAGTATTTCAATTCCAGACATTTGTCACCATTCTGGCGCAATAAACAAATAAATTCTGTCTTTCAAACTGACAAAATTTATGGCCCACCCATCTAGCTCCATAATGTAGAAAATATTAATAATTGGTTTGGTTATGCCATGCATCCTCTTCTCTGAGAAATGTATTCACAGTGAATTACTGACATACTGCCAGGTTAAAGCAGTGGAGCAAAGCATGCTGCTCTCTGAGTTGACGGCATTAGTTACAATTCATATACATATGGTATTAATTGAAATTGAATCACAATTGTGATTTGACATGTTGCGATGAGCAAATCGCAAAAGAAAAGTGAGTCTGTTTAAATGTTGGGACAGTTAAAAGGAAACTGTAATAAATAAACGTTGGAATCAGTTAATATTTTTTCAGTTCATATTCTTGCATTAGAATTATGAATTAATAAATTATTAATTACCAATTAATTAGGACTGATTGCATTTTAGGAGCATGAAGCAGAGTAATCATCTAGTGGATAGAAAGGCACAATGCATCTACAAGACTATAAGATAGCTGGGGGTCTACGGTTAAAGGCATGTTGTAATCCTTTAATTTAGTGTGTGTACTGCACACTATTGAGAATATTGAGCTGAATTACAAAGTTTAATGGTAAGCTAAATCGCAAAATCTGTCAAAAAAAAAAAAAATCACAATTAGATATTTTACCCAAATTGCACAGCCCTATATGCAAATCTGTAGTAACAAACCTTTAAAATGTCAACGTGCTTTTATTGTTAGGAAACAATACGATGCTAATGATAAGTACGACAGCAAAGTGTCACCATAATATTTATGATTCACTGTAGACTAAACATGCATTAAGTCAAATCCAAGTAATATACAGTAATTATTACGAAAAGGGCCTTTCCTGCAATCACATCACCGCTGGTGCATATAATTTCATTATGCTGCTACTGTGCCAAACACTGCATGAAAGCCTCTCAGCTTACAGTCCATAGCTGTGTAACAGACTGGGGCCTGTAGGTCTACGCAGAGCAGTGTGAAACTGTCATGGTAGGACTGTCAAAGCCTGATCTTATCCCAATCTGAGCTCACACATTAGAGAGTGGCTTAGCCTGACAGCTTGGCGCTAAAGAGGTGCAGAACTGGCGACTTTTATTTAGCCTCTTCAGGTAGCCCTAAAATCTTTATTACCTCTTTATAGGCGTTACATTCGTAATTTTTTTTTCTTCATTTCTACATTTTCTTTGCACAAATAGAAGGCAGAAAAAAATCCCTTTGAATTGAAATTTGAATTTCCGCCTCACTTTTGTATCCCTGAGCTAAACAGTCAAGTTGCAGTTTACATGCATGCCGGTCTAGAATCGTATTCTAATCACTAATCTAATCACTCGTTACACCTGTGCAATGAAATTCCCTGCATTCTAGAGATTTCGTTGATGATAATGGGACAAATAGGAGGTCACAGAAGTTGACCTTGAACTCTGACATAAAAATGTGATTAGTTCATCCATGAGTTTGAGTAGACATTTGTGTGAATTTTGAAGAAAACATCCTGACATACTGCATTGACAAAAATGGGGTGGTTGTGATGTCCCAATGATAGTCATATTTCATCACAAATAAAGTTCACAGAGTAGAACACATTAAAGAAAGACAAAGGTGCATTCAAAAACAAGTGTGTCTTATGAAATTGTCTTTTCTACATCAATTTCACCCCATACTAGCCACTGGAGTTGCCATCTTTAAATTTGCTCTTAACAGCTCTGCATAGCAATCTGCTTATACCGTAAGCCAAAGTTAAGTGGTTATTTTTCTTTGGCTTTAAATCTGGAGATCAGCAGGAGCTTGGGCATTCAGAATGGAAACAAAATGTAATTCCACTCTGAGATCAAATCTTGATATCTGCTGCCACAGTAAACCACTGGTCTTTGGGGTAGGTTTGGCTATTGTAAAAGCAGGACAGGTAAACAGCCTTACTGGACAAACTGGTTTTTCATGTCCTGTGTAAAAATCAGAGATATCATCCACTGCAGAGCACTGGTGTCCTGTCTCTATCGCCCAAAGCACGCCAGCAGCTAAAAGAAAAAAACCTTTCATGCAATCCCATGTGATTAACTTTATATTTGAAATTTGTGTATTTAAAAAAGTTTTTTAAAACACAAAAATCTAGAGTAATACTCTAGATTGAAAACACACAGAAAAATACATAAAAGATCAAATATTTTATATAACGGTATTTATGTCCTGCAAGCTTGCCGTGTGTTTTAAAGGTTATTGACCATTACAGAGCCTGCTCTTTGATGGCATAAGGAGACTGGTAATAAATGATTTAGCTGAGAGTGGTACTGGAGTTTTGCAAAACAAATACCAAAGTAGCCCTTAACCAATAACCCATAACAACACCCCTGCAGAATTTGTTAACTGATGAGACCTGTTAATAATTTGAACATTAACATGAACAGTATCCACACAATAGTTGTTAGAGCCTACCAGGCACTATGAGGCGTGGTGATCCAGCGCTATTACAGCACTACTGCTTTATCTTTGCTTAGTTTGCAATTCTAATGACCCAGCAGCACAGGACTTCTTTATACTGTCAAATGCTTATCTTGACACTGCCACATCCTTAGAGACAGCCACACATGTTAAAGACAGGTATAAGAATCAAGAAGAACTAAAGCTCTAAATAATAGAGTTAATTTCCCCTTCATGTTTAACCATGTCAAGTTGTTAACCAGTGACTTCCTACAGCTGCTTGACAACATACTAGTCTCTGTACACAACTGCTTTCTGACTGAAGTGTTGGCTAATACTCTATCTTCTTATATAAAGCAGAGGCACTCACCTCCTGTCCTTTGTTCCTCTAAAATCTGTATTTCCATGACTTCTTGCATAGAGAGCTTTTATTTGTCTTTCTAAAAAGTGAAATATCTGCTCAATGTTTCAGTTACGCCTCATCAAAACATATCCTGAGCATTGGCCATTTGATCAATATAAAAGCATAATGTGAGCTGTAGATCTGGCTAGGGAGGACAGTCTGCTAACATACAGTATCACAATGTTTGTCTCTTTTTCAAGTTAGGATAAGTTTACTACACGTTAGTGTAGCTACAGAGAAACATCTCGATCAGACTTCAAGGAGGCTCAGATATGGACATTATTCAGAGTTGTGCTTTCACACGTATTGCACAGCAGGAGATTTTCCAAGCCAGAATTCTTTACGATTCCAGTACAAGTCTGCAAGCCGCAAGCAGCTTCTGACAACACCTGAACCACATAATTGGCTTGCAACTGCTAACACCTACGGAGTCTGCAGTCTTGGGGTTTGGATAGATGACAAACTGAGTCTGAACGATCATGTAGCTGCGATCTCCAGGTCCTGCAGGTTCACTCT